>RCUC01123383.1:0-16180 GCA_003697995.1 Taxidea taxus jeffersonii
ACCTATCATGATCTGGGGATCCCAATTCCATCACACCATGTGTTCATTACCCCTCCCAGTTTAATATCAGGGACAGATATGACAAGCGATCGTTCAACCCAAATGTTGCTCAGTTGGGGGAGGCCCAGTGCAAAACTCTGAGGCAAACCAGCAACCTCTTTATTCTTCCTTGCCAGGTACAGTGGCTCACCCAGGGAAAAAAAAAAAAAAAGAATGATCCTTGTCACATATGCCACTTCCTCCAAAAAAGACGCTACCAAAGTTCTGCTGAAGCCCAGCTCACCGGACATGTCATTCCCCAGCGGCACCAGTCTCAGAAGATCTCTGAAACCAGCTGAGACCTATCTGGCCTGGTTCTCAGAGAACCAGGCTGAATCACAGCAACCACTCCTTCATCCAACTGCTCATCACTGTCTATGCAAAAACACGTTCTAGAATTGTGCTGCCAGCTGCCAACAAGGGGAGCCTGTTCTCTCTTTTTCATTAAGTTCCATTAGAAATCAGTGTTGCAAATCTCCCTTCTAGGGGAAAACCAGAATTACTGAAGGTTGGATGTGTTCTAGGAGAGAACTAGAAAGGCCACAGCTGGAGCGGAAGGAGCCCGGTATCATCTAGCGTGTGATGGATTGTGCTATTGTCCCCCGGGACCTCCGGCAAGAAGATTCGACATCTTCATCCTTGCCATGTGACTCTCAGTGCCCTCCCACGGTGGAGTGGCCGGGGGGCAGAGGAGGGGCTTGTGTGTGTACACTTCCCTGCCCCGCTAATGTTAGGCTTGGTCACAGAGCTTGCTTTGGACAATGGAGTGTGAGCAGACGGAGAGCAGGACTGAGGCCCCATTCCAGCAAAAGTTTTAGGAGCCACTGTGCCACTCCGCAGGCCTGCCTCATGACTGCCCTTCAGCCTGGGCCCAGTGCAACAATCGGGCCCGATGGAAGGGGCAGGGGTGCCTCTGACACTCTCCCTTTTTTAAAATCGCCTTGGCCTGGAGTCCTCCCTTCCTCTGGCTGCCTTTGTTCATTTCGGCCAGTATAATTACTCCAGCAGGGTTCGTGAGACATGGGAAGGAAATAGCTCCATACAGATCCAGCCCCAGTCCTGGGTGAGTGGATTTCAGATTTACCAGGAAGGAGCTTCCTGGAACGGGCCAGGAGATGGGGCTATTTGGATCCAGGGAGGTGGCAAATCACGGCAGAGACAGCTGCCCACCCCTCCCACTGTCAGGCTGCCCTCTGAGATGTTCTCACTCTCCACTGGCCTGCTGCATCTCCTCTAGAATGTCACCCTAACTCTGCAGGGTTGCAACAGAGCTAGGGTTCCGTGACTTGCCTGCATAATGTGCGCTGCCTCCCTGTCTCTCTGCCCTTTCCTGCTGCCCAGAGTTACAAGAATCCAGAAGTAGAAAAAATTCATTTCTAGAGCTCAGCTGGCCCAGTAACTTCCTCGTATAGCTGGGAAAACTGAGGCTCAGAGAAGCTAAGTGACAGGCCCAGAGTCAGTAATCTGGGGCAGTGGCCCAAGCTGGTGGGCCCCAAGTCCAGGAAGTCTTCTGTTCTATAATGAAGAGTCAACAATAACATGGGGCTGGAAACCAGCTATGCCTGCAAAACCTTTTACAATGTGAATGACGCACGCAGGGTTCATAAACACACATATGCATATTCTTTCTAAAATTACAAGTAAGGGCACCTGGGTGGCTCAGTCTGTTAAGCATCCCAGGGCTCTGGGATCTAGTCCCACATGGGGCTCTCAGCCCCATGGGGAGTCTGCTTCTCCCTCTGCCTCCACTCGTTCTCCTTCTCTCACTGCTGTCTCTCTCTCTCTCTCTCAAATAAATACATAAAATCTTTTTTAAAAAGTAAAATAAAATCACAAATAGAATCATACTTATGTGTCGGCAACTTGTTTTTGTTTTTTTACTCACTAATGTTTTAAACACCTCCCTTCCACCGTAATAACAGCTAGATCTACCTCCTTGTAAATTTCTGGTCTCCCTGCTTCAGCTCTTCCCTTCTCAACATCCCCACTGAACACAACAGGCCAAATCATCTCTTTATAATGTAAGTCAGATCCTATTACCTCTGGGCTTGAAAACCTTCAGTGGCCTCCCATCGCTCCTAAAACAAAGGCCAAACTGCCCAATCTGATCCCTGAGGCCCTAGGTGATCTCGCTCCTCACCTGGCAACCACACAGTCTAGCTCCTTAAAGGCACTGGTCTCCTTCCCCCATGTTAGGGCCTCCTAGAAGGCTCTTCCTTTCCTTGAAATACCCCATCCATGCAACTGCATGTACGTACATTCCCACACACACACATGCATGCATGCTCACGTTTGCACATGCACTCACACATAGACACACACACACTCCTCATCTAGTCTTGAAACTCAGCTCGAACATCACATCCCGTTTTCCCTGACCTCCCCCCCACTTCCAGCCCACTGTATCAGATGTATCAGATCAGACTGTATCAGATCCTTTACTACTCACCCTTAGAGCAGCATGTTCTTTCCTTTCAGTCTTTATCCAGGTACATTTTATATACGTATGCACACACATGCATACACACACATATATATACGTAAATATACACACATGTATATTTGTAGAATTTATTTATATATTTATATATAATATATATTCATAGAATTTTTATATATTTGTATATATACAATTTATATTTTTAAATATTTATATATAAATATATATACTTATTTGTATATATTTGTAGAATATTTATATATTTATTTATATATTTATATATTCTAGAAATATATATAAATATACATGTGTAGAATTTATCTATCTATATAAATATATATATTTGTAGAATTGTCTGACATATGTAATATATAATTATATATAATATAATAAATACATATGTATATTCTCCCCTATGAAACAGTAAGGTCCATGGGGGGTTGAAGCCAGCTTTGCACATCACTGTATCCTCCACACTAAACTCAGTACGTAACAAATAGTAGGCCCTCCATTAATATTTATGGGCTGAATGAATAAATGATGGAAATGTCAAAGAAGTAGAGGATTGTGCAAGTTGTAACGGAAATATTGTCGCTGGAAAAGATGTGTCTGCATCCTGGAATCAAGAAGGCAAGTACGAATCGCAGGCCTCG
Organism: Taxidea taxus jeffersonii; assembly: GCA_003697995.1. Lineage (NCBI taxonomy): Eukaryota > Metazoa > Chordata > Mammalia > Carnivora > Mustelidae > Taxidea > Taxidea taxus. Next base: position 3,133 of record RCUC01123383.1, read on the forward strand.
GATGCAAGTTTAAAAAAAAATGTCACTTTCTTGATGTGTTTAAAATCAGCTTATTGCCTCCTCAGAGCCCTCAATCTGCTGGACTGGAGATGGAGGAATAGCATATGAAAGCCCCCCCTCCCCTCTACTCCCAAGTGATAAAAACAGTACAATGCTATGATGCTCTGGGACCGGAGGAGGGGTCTGTAACCTCCGGTCTGTCAAGGGAAGCACGAATGTCTTCAAGGTCCGCCCCTGCTCTGACCCCTGGAAGCCCCGAAGCCCTGTGTGCTCTCTGCACTCTGTGTGGGGCACAGAACTCTGCGGCCACCCAGATCGGCAGTCCCAGGCTCCTGCCTTTCTGGACGCACCAGGTTGCCATCCCCACAAGGTCTGCTTATCTCTTCAGGGAGCGTCCCAATCCATCTGGCCTGAAGGATGTCCACACAGAGCGCAGAGCACCAGTCGTGCCCAGGAGACGAGTCCCCTGCTCACTCCCCACATCTGCCCCTGCTACAGACCTCTCTTCCCTGTCCAGCCCCAGGAGATCCACTCATGGCCTCCCTTTTCTCCACCACCAAGGACACCAAATGGGGTCTCTTCCCCAGATGCCAATGCACTGTGGGCTGTAGGTTAGTTCTGTAGAGAGGAAACCCTGAAGCAAGAAGCCCAAAAGGGCCAAACTACCTGCTTAACATGAAGAGGAAGAAGAGAATTGAGGAAGCTCAAAAACAAATTAACCGCTCCAATAAATCATCTTGCCTCACAAATCACTTTGATGCCGTCCACGCCCCCACTTCCTGCCTGAGCCTGAGCCAAATGTCATTTGCAGGAAGTTTTGATCACTGAGGCTGGGACCTTCTGTGAAAGGGGAAGGAGGGGGTGTTTGGCAAGGATAGTGGTAAGGATTTGAGGAAAGAGAGGGATTTGAAGAGGTGGGGCATCTGGTGACACATTTCCCAAAGCCCACATTAGGAGACTACCCCCCTACCCTGCAGGATGGTCAACCTTCCCCTTGTACTGCTTTAAGGCACTCTTCTGAGACATTTGTGATAGACTTGCTTTTACCTTCATGCAAGGGCAACTGGGTTTACTCCAAGAGAGGCAAGAACAGCACTCTTTCAAAGGGCGAGTGGTGGGTGATGGGTGGAATTAGCCCTCCCAGTATTGGCAGTGAGGTGGAAGGGACCACAGACCAGCCCTTTCATAAGCAACAAGCAGAAGAATCTTTGGAATACCACAGGAGGCCCCTGCCCACCTGAAATGCTCCCAGTGGGGAGAGTCTTCCCAGGAAGCTATGGCCTCTGAACAATTAGAAGACGAGCCAAGGGGTGGACTGTAAGACCGTGCGCCGAAGATGAAAGAGTTAGTCACATGCCCGGAAGCCTGTGCGTCCTCATCCAGAAAGCTCTCACCTAAGCTCAGCTGTTCTCTCTGGCAGATCTCAGCCCTCCTAGGAAGATCTGCCCAGCTCCCAGTCTGGCACCAGCTCTTGGGCAAACCACGGGAGGCTAGGATGACTTATGTCCTTAGCTGCTCTGTGGCAGCCACTCAGTTGGCTCATGCTTCCAAGGCAAAAATTCCTCCCCTCGTTCATTGGCACTGGAGTCTGCCAAGGTGCTGGGAAGGGGAATGCTCTGGCCTCCCTCAGGCCCCTGCCTGGCACAGGAGCCCAGACACAGGCTGTGGTCAGCCAAGCCACTGAGTCCATGGGACCTCCAGCTCTGTCCACGGGAGTGTCTGAGGTTGAGTGTCTCCTTACCATTGGCCTTTCAGGGCCAGAAATCTCCACCAGGATCCTGACCATGATAAGTGAGGTGATTATAAGAACCTCACCTCACCTTGTCCTAGACAGCAATAAGAACCCAGAGGACTAAATACCAGCACCTGTGTCAGCCCTCAGTGAATGCTCGGAGAATGAGTGAATGACTCAGGAGAGCACATGGCTTCATATCAATAAATGGTAACCATCTAACCCTGTTCCAGAACTATTTTCTGTGCTGGCAAGTGGGGCAGATACAAAAGGAGTTATGGATACTTTCCTTATATGATTACTGCCCAGGTGAAGAAACCAAACTCGGGCCATGAGCAATGTTCATTCAACAAACATTTACGGAGCACCAGCTCTGGTCACTGTGTTGGGACAACAGCTGTGAACAAGAAGACGTGGCCCCTGCCTCTGCACAGAGCTCACACTCTCACGAAAATAATGAAAAAATTAAATGAGTAATTCACAACAAAGAATAATACATTTTTCTGCATTTGCTGTGAAATGCAAAAAGAAGGAAGCTTCATTGGAACAGAGTGTTCAGGAAAAGGCTGCCTGGGAAAGGCAGGAGAAAGGACAGGAAGCTGGTGGCCGTGCCACAAAGGCTTGGAGAGCTGGCCGTTGGCAGCCAGGCTGGCTCAGAAGCTTGTGCGCAAACAGGCATGACCAACTCCTCACATTCAGAACTCAGCTCTGTTACCTGCTATCATTGGATCTTGGATACTTTCCTCACTTGGAGCCCGAGTTTCATTTCATTGTCCGGGATAAGACGGTGATAATAACAGTACCACCTCTTAGGGTGGCTGGGCGAATGGGATGAGTTGAATGACACAAAGAAAGATCTTAGCACAGGAAGTCTCAATGTGCTCTAATATTGTCATTATTATCACAAGAGCTTGGCTGAGGCTGGAACCAGGGAAATTGTACCAAGAGGCTGAATCCCAGTCATCCAGATGGAACAGTCAGGGGACTGGGTGACAGGCTGTGTCTGGGTAATCGAGAGGGAGCAAAGAACCAGCAGCTGTTCTCTCCTCGCTGACGAACAGGGTGTTAACCACAACGAGCCCCGAAGTACGGCATCAGAGCAGCTGGACATGGCTCCTGGTTCTAACACTTGGTAGCCTGAGAACTTTGGAAAGTCACTTGACGTTCTAAGCCTCAGTTTTCACATCTGTAAAATGAAGATGATATTACTAGCTGCTCTGTGTCCCTCATGGGGTGGTGCTGCAGAGCAAGCCAAGAGTGGGTAAAATTTTTTCAGATTATAAAGTGCTACCGACGTGTGAATTATTAGGATCCTGAAGGTTCTAGCATAGGGAACAAGAAATGTATACTTCAGACTGCATCTCCAACAAAGAAAAGATTTTAGGGTTTTTTTTTCCTTCTTTTATTTACTTTTAAAGTTTCTAAAACTGTGTTTCTCAAACTTGACTGTGTCCAAGATTCACCTGGGGGTCTGATTCAGTCTACGTTGAGGCCTGAGGTTCTGTATTTCAAACAAGCTCCTGGGTGATATGCTGCTGGTCCATGGACCACACTTTGAATCACCAGGTTCTCTAGACAACCACGCACGCAAAGTGGTCTCTTCCCTTAGTGTGAACTGACAACATAACTAAGGAAGAGATGGGACCCTGCAAGTGTGCAGAACCCAAGCTCTCAGGGTCCCACCAGCTACTACCCTTTCCCTACTGACAACCACTCCATGTTGCTGGCTCAGTGTCAAGTCCTAGTCCAAATGCTTGGCAAATAGTTACTCATTTAATCCCCACAAAATCTCTATGTGATAGGTACTACTTTTGTCCCCATTTTACAGATAAGGAAACTAAGGCCCAGAGAGGTTAAATGCTTTTTCCAAGGTCACACAGCCCACAGATCTTGTACCTCCACAGCTGAGCCCAGAGCAGAGAGTAATAAAACACAGCACATTCTGTAAACAGCTGCTCCTCCAAATCACGGAGCAGAAATTAGCTGCTGATGTATCGTGCACTCCTGAAGGCTGGTTGGAATTGAACCATTCAACGGTAGCAGCCTAAAGAAACAGTCCCCCATCTGCCCTGGTTTCTGTCCTCCCCAACATTCCCCTCCCTTCCATCCTGTGAGCTGCCCAAGATCTGTGCAATGACCCCCTTTCTTTTGCATATCACAGGGTTTAAAAGCTTTGGCTCTAAAGTCTAACTGCCTGGCTTCAAATTCTGGCTTCCCTGCCTACTAGTTACTTCATTGCTCCAAGGCTCTGCTTTCTCATCTGTAGCATGGGGCTAATAATAGTACTGACCCCAGAGAGCTACTGAGAGGACTCAAGGTGACCATGCATCTTGAGCATTAGCCCATTCCCTTGTCCATAGCATGGGCTCCACACCCGTTCCTGGTATGATTATTAAGGCATGAGGAAGGACCAGCCGGCCTCCCTGTGCTGTGAAGCAGTCCATTATGCCACCACCACCTGACCCCCTTCCTCAGATGCTGTGACAGCCACTCAGGGTGTGAGGGCTCAGCCACTGCGAGTGAGTCGGACTGCTGGCAGGAAGTTCCAGCCCATTCCACCTGCCAGCTGCACTCAACATCTCTTAGACGATGGAGAATGTGTCACATTTATGGGGGCCCTTTATCGCCCATCAGGGAAGTGCTTTGCAAAAATGTTTGAATCAACTCTTCATGACTCTGGCCCCAGGCCTGCTATGAGTCAGCCTTGCAGTCCCGACTCAGCCTTTCATTCCAGAGATGGTCCTGAGGCAAAGATCTCCATCCCTCCCTGCCTCCCACCCCTTCTCCCCCCTCCCTCAACCCGCTGTCACCAACCAGTGCCCTGCATCACCCAGGAATCCAGGATGAAAGAGAGAGCTGTTGACTGATGGGAATGACAATTGCCAGGGAGCCACTCTGGCCCTCCAGGGTTTGTTAACTGCTATTAAAAGATACTCCAAGTCATTATTTCAACCTTATGGGGACTTAGCTGATTACAGCTAATCTCAGACTCCCTTTGTGTTCCTAATGGAGAGGGTCTGCCTTGTGTGAAAAATCCCATTTTGTGCCTTTCTTCTAAAATTTAGCTTAAGAAAAATAACTAGGGGCAAAATGTGATATTCAACCATTGAAAATGAGCAAGATAAGAGTTTAGGTACAGAGCAAGCGAACCACAGATTAGGACTTTTTCGGTCAGGTAGACATTCGAAATGAGAGGCACTCAGGATGAGTTAAGGAGTAGAAGATATTGAATCATTTGAGAAAACTGTCCCCTTCGGATTCTCTTTTACACCTCCCGCTCAGACCCGTTAGAAACTGTCCTTCAGAGCTCTAACACCCTCTGACACAAGTTGCTCTCCCTTTTCCGACAGAGAACTGGTACACACTGACAGGCAACACAGCGCAACCTGCTTGGGTTCAAATCCCAGCTAAGGCACACACTGACTCCGGAACAAAAGGCAAGTTAACCATCCTCTCTGTGACTCAGTTTCTTCATCTGTACAATGGGGATAATAACAGTCCCTGTTTCACGGAGTTACCATGAAGACTGAATGAGTAACTTCAGAGGAAGCAGGCTGGGTCCAGAACACTGAGCCAATGTGAGCTCCCATTTTTGTCAGCTTATGGTATCTGATTGAAACATGATGCTTTTCTCTCATTGTACTTATTTTTATGGCTCTCATCTACTTGGGGAATACGATTTCATTTACCACTTTTAGTAGCAATATAAGATGTATTTATAAAAGGGATGTACTTATATTAACGACAAAACAGAGAGACGGCGTTGTGAGAAAAATCACACAAAGTGCTACTGGAATGATGGCATCTCAGGAAGCCTGATCCGGTCCAATCTGTTCATTGTGCCAAGAAGACTAGAAGCCCAGAGGAAAAGTGACTCGCCTGAGGTCACACAGCACACTAGCTGCGGATTGGTCCTAGAATCCAGAACCCTGGCTCCCAGCCACGTGTTTCGCTCAACACATGACATTCAGGTCACCAAGTTGATAGTATCTTGTGAAAGAACAAATCAGAAGACACCTTGGTAATCCTACAACTGCGGCTGCTATATATGGAAAACCTCTGCTGTGAGGAGCCACTTGGCATGAATGAATGAATGAATGAATGAATGGAAATAATATAATTTTCAGAGTTTTCAAAGAATTCAGGCAGGATGCAAAAACCATTCAGAACCCAGGATACTATTTTCACTGGATCCTGTGTACGATATGGCTTTGGGTTCCTAATTTTTTTTCTCATAAAAGCATATTCAGTCTAAGTTAGAAAATACTGTAATGATTTTTTTCCCCTATAAAAGCAAAAAGGGCAGGCAAGGGAGTGTTTGTCTTGTCGGAGAACAAAGGCTGAATTTACACGGTCTAGTGTAACCGCAGCATAACAAGATTACATCACAAGAGGAAAGTCAGTCCAGTGGCAGTTGGAGAGCAAAAAACAAATTGCCTCCCAGCCCCAGTCTGGGTGGTTCCTGGCTCTGAAACTAAACAGTAAACTCCCACCCCTCCTTATCCTTTCTCTTTAGTAGGCAGGGCTGGCCCGGTGGGGGAGGGGGGGTGTCTTTTAATTTCCAGCTCCGTTTGGCATTGATGACTTGCCAGTGCTCTGGAGACCAGGGACTAGGCTTCATTCCCTCAGCAGGAGGGACCAGCCGCCCCCCCCACCCCTCCCCCCACACTCCTTGCAGTGAACAATACCCTGAACTGCTCCACCTCTGAAGAGGTCCTTCCTTTACTTTAGGAAGATCACGCTCACATCCTCTGAATAGAATCTGGAGCAAAGATGAGGAGTTTGAGGTAAAACCAGAAAAAGGGCTCTCCTTAGGAGTACATTACCCAGTGAGTGTGAGTGTCCCCCAGGCATACTGCCTACCCATTGCTCTGCCAGGATCACAGACTCAGAACGTCTGCAGGGTCCAAGCAGGTCACAGAAGTGAGAGAATGTCCCCATTGTCTGGAGACAATGAGACCTGGAAAGACTGTGCCTCTCTAAAAGGGTGCAGCAAGTCAACTCTCATTACTTGTTGCTCTCTGATGCAGGCCCAGGCCTGGCAGATATTTTCAACATTAAAGAGAGGCCAAGAATCTAGATTTGTATGAGATGTTTTCTGATTTTTAAGTGTAGGTGACTAATTTGCTTTTTTCCGAAAATTCATCGTAGGCTCAACAAAGCATCTGAGGAAGAGATCCGGCCGGCAGGCACCTCTGCTCTGTATCTGCTCCCCAGGCAGCCTCATTCCTCCCTGACCTTCAAGCACAAAACATGAGCAATGACTGCATAGGCCACACTCCAGCCTGGCTCTCAACAGAGTGCTCTAGATCGGCATTTCTCTGCTCAGGCCCTCTTCCTGGGTTTTTGTTGGTTTGTTTGTTTGGGGCCAACATGCAAGGCCATGGATGAAAGAGAAGGAAGCAATGAAAGAAAGAAAAGAACCTAGCCAGTAGCTTCCAATATGGCGGTGGTCAGGAGGGTCTCTTGTGCTTCCTTATAGTCCCAACCCTAAAACACAGTGCCTGGGACAGAGCAGGCACTTAATAAATGTTCATGAGTGGATGACAAAATGAAGGAATGAACTGGAAAACAAATGGAGTCATTGTGTAGTCCTTAAGGAACATGACTAGCATCTGAAGCAGAAATTACCAACCCATGTAATGTAATCAGGGATGGAAAGAATGGGATTTATGAAGTTAGAGGTCAGACTAGGGAATAAAGAAAGAGAATTTTAAATCCCATAGCCTGAGTCAAAACTGAGATACATCATTTAGCAACAGAAACTCTGGATTTGAGTCATTGCTCTGCTAATTAGTAGCCATGCAATTTGGGGTAAGTTGTGGAATCCCACTGGGTCTTGGTTCCACATCTAGACACAGAGCCAAGATTATCCAGCTCCTAGAGGTGACTTGGGGTTCAAATGAAATGATGGATTTTAAAGTGTTTTGTAAACTGAAAAACACCCCAGTAATGATAGAGGGGGTCAGAAGAGTCAAGTCACATAGAGGATGATGAGTCAGATGGACATTGCAGAGCCAACATGTTTCTTGGGCTGTCTGCATCATTTAACGTGTCAAGACGGCTGTTGGCTTAGCTCTTGGCTTGAGTCATCCTGATTAACAGGTGCCTGGCCATCCAGGAGTTTGACTCCAAGCTGATTGAATGACTGAGTGGGGAGGAGCTCCTGAACTTGGCTAAGAACTGGAAAAAGCTAAGGCACCAGCCAAAAGAGAAAGCAACCTTCCCTGTCCAGCCCAAGGACAACTGGGTCATCTATGAAACTCATCCTACAGTCTGTCTCCCAGGGTACACGTGTAACAATTTTTCCAGGGTCTCAGTGTTGATGAAGAGGGCACTCCAACAAACAAGCTCATTCAGGGTGTGAATTATTTACGTTCATAACATGCAAGTTTACATAGATCTATTATGCAAAATTACATCTGGCAACCTCTTCTAAACAATTACTGGTTCCACGAAGTGAGCAAGATCATAGAATAGAGCAGCCATCCTCAAGCCTGCTGAGAATCTCTCCTTGACCCCAATGACTGGAGGCTGGTTAAATGGTTAAGAACATGGGCTCTGCTCTTCAACAAATGGTGTTGGGAAAATTGGACAGCCACATGCAGAAAAATGAAATTGGACCATTTCCTTACACCACACACGAAAATAGACTCAAAATGGATGAAGGATCTCAACGTGAGAAAGGAATCCATCAAAATCCTTGAGGAGAACACAGGCAGCAACCTCTTAGACCTCAGCCGCAGCAACTTCTTCCTAGGAACAACGCCAAAGGCAAGGGAAGCAAGGGAAAAAATGAACTATTGGGACTTCATCAAGATCAAAAGCTTTTGCACAGCAAAGGAAACAGTCAACAAAACCAAAAGACAACTGACAGAGTGGGAAAAGATATTTGCAAATGACATATCAGATAAAGGGCTAGTATCTAAAATCTACAAAGAGCTTAGCAAACTCAACACCCAAAGAACAAATAATCCAATCAAGAAATGGGCAGAGGACATGAACAGACATTTCTGCAAAGAAGACATCCAGATGGCCAACAGACACATGAAAAAGTGCTCCACATCACTGGGCATCAGGGAAATACAAATCAAAACCACAATGAGATACCACCTCACACCAGTCAGAATGGCTAAAATGAACAAGTCAGGAAATGACAGATGCTGGCGAGGATGTGGAGAAAGGGGAACCCTCCTACACTGTTGGTGGGAATGCAAGCTGGTGCAACCACTCTGGAAAACAGCATGGAGGTTCCTCAAAAAATTGAAAATAGAGCTACCTTATGACCCAGCAATTGCACTACTGGGTATTTACCCTAAAGATACAAACGTAGTGATCCAAAGGGGCACGTGTACCCGAATGTTTATAGCAGCAATGTCCACAATAGCCAAGTTATGGAAAGAACCTAGATGTCCATCAACAGATGAATGGATAAAGAAGAGGTGGTATATATATACAGTGGAATACTATGCAGCCATCAAAAGAAATGAAATCTTACCATTTGCGACGACATGGATGGAACTAGAGCGTATTATGCTTAGCGAAATAAGTCAACTGGAGAAAGACAACTACCACATGATCTCCCTGATATGAGGAAGTGGAGATGCAACGGGGGTGGGGGTTAAGGTGGTAGGAAAAGTAAAAATGAAAGAAGATGGGATCGGGAGGGAGAAAAACCAAAAGAGACTCTTAATGTCATAAAACAAACTGAGGGGGGTGGGGGGAAGAGGGGTTGGGTGAGGGTGGTGGGGTTACATTATATGTTTAAATAAAGCTTAAATAAAGTAAAAAAAAAAAAAAAAAGAACATGGGCTCTGGAGACAGATCCAGTTCAGATCCTAGTTCTGTCATATTGGGCCACTTACTTATCTCTGACTCTAGGTTTTCCCAGGAGTAAAATGGGAATAACAACAGTAGCTACTTCTGAGAGAATTTCTCAGGATTAAAGGAGGCACCCTTTTGCCGGTGCTGAGCACAGTGGTTGTCTCAGAGAGAGAGCAGTCCAACACTGGTAGGCAGCACACTTACATGGACAGCCACTTTGCAATTCCATCTTAGGTCTGGTTCCTTTCTCACTGGGATCTGAGGGATTTGAGACTATTGAAGGTAGAAGCGCCATTTAGTTAAGACTTGAGGACAGAGGGGTTTTTTCCTTGGAGCAGATAATATCCTGAAAATACATAAGAAGCTCTTTGGGGAGACAAAGAAGATCCCCAATTACTAAAGCTCTGGGCCACCCAAGAGCTCATCAACAGAATAGCTCAATCATCAGAATAGCTCCACTTTGATCTAATTTTTTATATTGGAGCTCCTTGTAAGATTTTGGTGAATGAAAAGTTTTCACTAATAAAAGTAATTCAACCTCTTCATGATACAAAGGGGAAAGCTAAGACCCAGAGAAAAGTGACTTGCCTAAAGATACTTTGGAACTGTGCAACAGACACAGGACTGGCTTTTATAGCTCCAAATATTTGTTAAGCTTAAGTAACTATTAGGCTGAATTATTAGTCATTAGATAATAATATCCCCAATGCAACTCTTCTGTCCTTAATCAAATCAAAGTCACAGTCAAATATGTTCCTTTTCCCTTGAGACATGGGCTAAAAAGATGTTATCTCACGTCCAGAGAGAAGGGGAATATATGCCTTGTGCCTGTGATCATCACCCTCTGTTGCTTTGCTTTGGCTTTTATCTTCAAACTGGTGAAAACCAAGCCAAATTAAAAGAGATAGCAAAGAAATAAGGAGAAGTGAGAAAAGGGAAAGCATGGGATCCCAAATTAGAAAAGTTGTAGATATCTACAGCATCTAGCCCTCAGGAACACCATTACATCATCATTGTTCTGTCATCATTCACATCCTCAGAGCCACTGCCTGAGCCAGACCCTATGCCAAACATGTTGCACATGTTTTCTCATGTGAAATTCTCAAGAACCCTATGAGGTATTATTATTCCCATTATAGAGATAAGGAAAGAAGTACAGAGACAATTAGGTAAATAGCACAAGACCACAAGACAGGGGCAGAGCCAAAATTAGAATTCATAACTCCAAATTTCTCACTCTTAATTATGATATAAAGTGGATTTACCCAAAAGTTACATGAAACTTACACAAATTTAGCAAGAAATGTTCAAACAAGCAAGGATACAAAACAACCAGAGAGAGAGAGAGAGAGAGATAATCTAATAGTATATGTGGTTTCACCCATCTTTATAACCACTGACCATGGATCCCAAGGTGAGTGTCAGATAGAAGATGTGCTCCAATGGTCGGTTCACTGCTACCTTTTGTAGCATCATCATCACTGCATACAGAGTGACTCTAGGCACACTTTTTCATTTCGTCTCAAAGTAAGCCATCTATGATATCTGAGGCACCAAGAAGCGGCAACAGTCGCAGTCCATACTGAGGGGGAAATGGCTGTGTTCTGACTCCCTCAAATTCCAACAAGGGCGAGCCCTTCCAAGAGATGGGGAAATTCTACCACACCCAGTTTTTCTCTTTGTGTGTTCACTTTGGAACCCATTTCCCTTAAAGGTTATGCCTCCTGTGACTGGACCGAAAGAGAGCCTAGAGGAAGGCAGAAGCTTCTGGTTCTCACTATGCCACCAACCTGGAAGGAGATGCCTCTGCACCATTTGCCAAGGTTTGGACTAAGCTGATCATGGAGGATCTAAATGATGAAGAAAGGCAGACCTGGTATAAGGGACTGGTCTCTGAAGACTGCAGAAATTGGGTGAAACCAAGTTGAGCTGTACAAAGGAACTGTCCAGACCCTCAGGAGATTCCAGGTCTCACAGGGTGGACAGCCACCAACCTCACCCCCAAGGAACCCCATACTGTTTAGCAGCTGGCCCAGGCCTCTTCTTGGTTCTGTGGGGAAATGAAAGGACAGAGCTTCTTGGTCTGGAGGCACCATTGCAGCTGGGCTGGGGCTCAAACTTTGGCCTGAGGAAACAAGACAGGCTGCAGAGCCCCCCTACATCCACATCATCCCCTCCCCCACTCCACAACTGGCCACAAGGTAATTCATAATCTTGATAAGAGAGGATGTGGGAGAGCCAAGAGAAGGAAGGAGATCCTTTCCAGCCAACTGGGATCTGATCTGTTGGATTCAGAAGTTTATTTTATTAAAAATAAAAAGGGAAAGGGAAAAAAATTGGCCAAGGGTGATTACAAAGGATCTGTGCTGCCTGGTGAAAGATGAGGACTTCCTCTTTCAGATAGTGGTTTTGTCTCCACCACCCCAAACAACCGGCATGTTGGCTTTGTTTTCTTTAATGAATTGACCCGTTTTATTCAAACAAACAGATCAACTGTTTGAGTGCCAGGCAACATAGCCTTCATATTCCCCTGCAACTGAGCAAAGTTTCTCACATAACAGTTTTGCACCCCTGCCCAGGCTGATGAGACATGGAACTTCATCGTCTAGCACAGCGAGCCAGGGGATTGCTGGAGGAGAGAGACAAACATAACAGCCTATGTGTAATGAAGGTCCAAGCTCCCTTGGAACTCAGGGGGAAACAAGGCCATTTGGAGCTGGCTACATCCTCTCTAAGGGAGTTTCACTTGCAGATATGGAGAAGACCTAGAAGACAGTTCTAGACCATTCTGCTGCTGACACAGCACTTTGTAACACAACACCCCTGACTTATGTGGTCTGCCCACGAGGGTCCCCCGCCCCTAACCAGATGAACTCTGCACACCAGCCTTCTTAAGGAACCAAGCCCCTCTCCATCTCCAAAGGCTAAGGCAGGTATGCATTTGCTACTGGTACACTTATTCTTTAGTTTTAGGAAGTAATGTGTCTACGTGGGTGTGCGTATGAGTGTACACACATATATATGTGATTAATATTAATAATAATGTTATATCTAGCTTGTACTTGTGAACAGTTTTACAACCCACCTTCTCTCCTGTTGCCTTGCTTTTATTCTCAAACTAGTTCATGGGTTAGTCTTTTCTTCTCTTACCAGGCTAGGAATAGCTCTTGTTTCTCTAAATCTAGAGAATTTCAGTGAATTGTGAAGAAGAGGTCTTGAAGTTTTCTTTTCCTATCCAATGCTTAACTGCCTGTCCCAGAGCCCAGTATGGGACCAGTTCACAGTTGGCACTCAGTAAATATTTGACAATTTAATCAGGAGGTTGGTGAAAGGCTGAAGGGGGCTTACCTTGATCAAAGGCAGCTTCAGGTTTTTGGCTCTGCTTCCTTGACTAAACCAGAGCTACAGGGACTTTCATTATCATCCAACACACACACACACAAACATACACACACACACACACATACACACATACACACACACACACACACA
>ML100138.1:0-15964 GCA_003697995.1 Taxidea taxus jeffersonii
GGGCGCGGCCAAAGAGTCCGGGTGCGGGTGGGAGGCATGCCCATTTGGACTCTGTCCAGAAACCACTTGGGGACACCAGAGTGCCAGTGTCTGGTGGAGTCCCGGCGCGCCCTGGTGCCTCTCCCAGCCTCGGGAAAGCGCCTCCGCACAGAATGGGGCAGACAGGGAGGAGGGTGTACAGGGTTGTGGTCCTTAAGCCTCAAATTCGCTGAGTCACTGTGACTCTGGATTTCGATTTTGATGCCGGGGGTAGCTTTGGATACCTGTTCCTGGGAAAGGGAATTCGTTTCTTCCTTGGCTAGGTTCAGATTCTGCCCTCCAGGGTCCAGGAAGATGCATTTCCCTTGGTGCCAACCCCTGCTCCTCAGAATCCGGGATCGGTTTGGTTTTGTGCCCCAGGAGCTCTTCCCGGGACGATAGCAGTAACAGGGAAACATTTAAGAACAGCCAAGACAAATGAAGGTGGAGTGGCTTTGCACATAGCCCTACTTGGGGTTGCTGAACAGAGCCCAGAGAAAAATTCTCAAGCCTTACCAAGTGAAAGTTAAGTCTTAATCCTACAGGTTTTATTGTGCTTGTTTTAGTCTACTTTGCAGATACTGCTTTTCTTTTTTTTTTTTAATGAATTGAATGTTTGTGGCAACCTCGCATTGAACAAATCTGAGGGCACCCTTTCTCCAACGGTATTTACTCATTTTGTTTCTGTGACACATTTTGGTAATTCTTGGCAATATTTCAGATCTTTTCATTATATTTGGTGTGGTGATCTGAGATCAGTGATGATAACTCCCTGAAAGTTCAGATGATTAGCATTTTTTTAAAAAGATGTATTTATTTATTTATTTATTTGACAGAGATCACACGTAGGCAGAGAGGCAGGCAGGGAGGGAGGGAGAAGCAAGCTCCCTGCTGAGCAGAGAGCCCAATGTGGGGCTCATCCCAGGACTTTAACCCACTGAGCCACCCAGGCGCCCCTGATTAGCATCTTTTAACATTGAAGTATTTTTAACCTCCCCCAACCCCATCCCAGGGTGGCTCAGTCTGTTAAATGCCTGCCTTCAGCTCAGGTCATGATCCTGGAGACTTGAGATCAAGCCCTGCTTCCCACTACTTGCTCAGCAGGGAGCCTACTTCTTCCTCTGCCCCTTACCCTGCTTTTGCTCCCTCCTGTGCGATCTCTCTCTCAAATAAGTAAATAAAATCTTAAAACACACACATAATGAAGGATTTTTAAATTAAGGTATGCACATTGTTAGACATAATGCTATTATACACTTATTAGAGTAAGTGTGGGGTAAACATAATAATTTTTATATGCACTAGGAAACCAAAAAATTGATGTGACTTACTTTATTGCGGTTATCTGCAACCAAACCTGCAATATCTCAGAGGAATGCCTGTACTACCAAAGGAGAAGGAAAAAGAAATAGAACTTTAAAGTGTAGCCATCAGGGGCGCCTGGGTGGCTCAGTGGGTTAAGTCTCTGCCTTCAGCTCGGATCATGATCTCAAGGTCCTGGAATCGAGCCCCACATCTGGCTCTTTGCTCAGCAGGGAGCCTTCTTCCCCTCCTCTCTCTGCCTACTTGTGATCTCTCTCTCCCTGTGTGTCAAATAAATAAAGTCTTTTTAAAAAATAAAAAAATCGGGTGCCTGGGTGGCTCAGTGGGTTAAGCCTTTGCCTTCGGCACAGGTCAAGATCTCAGGGTCCTGGGATCGAGTCTCACATCGGGCTCTCTGTTTGGTGGGGAGCCTGCTTCCCCCTCTATCTCTGCCTGCCTCTCTGGCTACTTGTGATCTTTCTCTGTCAAATAAATAAATAAAATCTTTTTTAAAAATAATAAAAATAAAAATAAAAAAATAAAGTGTAACTATCAGAAAAATTAGAAATGAAAACTAAGAAAATTCAGAGGGAAGGGAAATAGGAAGTACATCCATAGGGTAGGGTTTGCAAAATTTAAAGGTGTGTTAAAAAACTTGATAATCAAGACAAATAACTATTTTAAGTCTGTTTTTTTTCCTTTTTTAAGGTTTTATTTTTTAAGTAATCTGTATACCCAATGTGGGGATACGGAGTGGGCCAGCCAGACACTCTGATAAATAACTCTTTAACACAATGTTTTTGAAAATCATTTTGCAGAAAAGAAAGTCATGATAGACAAAATATAAAAATGTTAGGGGCGCCTGGGTGGTTCGGTAGTTAATCGTCTGGCTTCGGCTTGGGTCATGATCCCAGGGTCCTGGGATCCAGCCCCACATCGGGCTCCCTGCTCAGTAGAGAGCCTGCTTCTCCCTCTCCCTTTGCTTCTCCCTTGTGTGTGTGTGCTCTCTCTCTGTCAAATAAACAAAGTCTTAAAATACATATATATATATATATGTTAAAGATTAGTAACAGTGCCAAGCCAAGCCATGTTGAGCCTAGAGAAAAATGAAGATTCACCTAATACCAATCCATTCATTATTTTGTTAAAAAATAAAATAAAGGGGCACTTTTGTGGCTCAGTCGTTAAGAGTCTGCCTTTGGCCTTTGGCCTTGGGCCGCAGTCGTGATCCCAGGGTCCTGGAATTGAGACCTACATTGGGCTCCCTGCTCAGCAGGAAGCCTGCTTCTCCCTCTCCCTCTGCCTGCTGCTCTCCCTACTTGTCCTCACTCTTTGTCAAATAAATAAATAAAATCTTTAAAAAAAATAATAAAAACTAAAAAAAATAATAAAATTCAACAGTACATTTGGAAGAGGCTTTATTCAGTGATTCATGAACCAGGCAGCATCCAGTCTAGCGGGTAGAATGGGGGTCTGAGGAGCTGTACAAAATGAAGGACTTCTATAGGCAGAAAGGAGGGGGACAAGGAAGTTACACTTTGTGAAAAGTGGATTGGTTTCTTTTGAGGTTACTTTCCTTGAGGGGGTGGTGGAAGAGTCTGTCAGGTAGATTACTTAACTAGTATTGGCCAGGCCACTCCTGAGTGATTTATTTAAGATTCTAGCTCAGGGTGAGCCGAACCCGCAAGTCTGTTCAGTAACATAGGGCTAAGCGTAAGTGATTCCATTTTGGGTCTGTTGTCTTGTTTTAGCAATTGCCCCCTTCAGTTAGACCCTCAGCCTAGGAGATATGATTTTAAAATGCAAGGTTTTAGGGGCGCCTCAGTCAGTTAAGTGTCTGCCTCCGGCTCAGGTCATACTCTCTGTGTCTTAGGATCAAGTCCTGCCTGGGCTCCCTACTCAGCCTAATGCCCCCTTGCCTTCTGCCCCTCGCCCCCCACCCCACCAGCTCATGCTCACTCGCTCTCTCTTGTGAGCACCCACGCTCTCTCTCTGATAAATAAATAAAATGTTTTTTAAAAATGCAAGGCTTGGGACGCCTGGGTGGCTCAGTTGGTTAAGCAGCTGCCTTCGGCTCAGGTCATGATCCCAGGGTCCTGGGATCGAGTCCCACATCAGGCTCCTTGCTCAGCAGGGAGCCTGCTTCTCCCTCTGCCTCTGCCTGCCACTCTGCCTGTGCTCACTCTCTCTCTCTCTAACAAATAAATAAAAATAAAATCTTAAATGTCTTTTAAAAAAAAAAAATGCAAGGCTTGGGGCGCCTGGGTGGCTCAGTGGGTTAAAGCCTCTGCCTTCGGCTCAGGTCATGATCCTAGGGTTCTGGGATCGAGCCCCGCATCGGTTTCTCTGCAAGGCGGGGAGCCTGCTTCTTCCTCTCTCTGCCTGCCTCTCTGCCTACTTGTGACCTCTGTCTGTCAAATAAATAAATAAAATTTAAAAAAATAAAAAATAAAATAAAAATGCAAGGCTTGGGGCGCCTAGGTGGCTCAGTGGGTTGAGCCTCTGCCTTCGGCTCGGGTCATGGTCTCAGGGTCCTGGGATCAGGCCCCACATCGGGCTCTCTACTCGGCGGGGGGCCTGCTCCCCCCCCCCCCCACGCCTGCCTCTGTCTACTTGTGATTCCTCTCTCTCTCTATGAATAAATGAAATCTTTAAAAAAGAAAATGCAAGGCTTTAGTCCTATTCCCAGTTACTCTCTGGAAGTCTTCATTGATTATGTGTCATTCACAGGTCACGTAACATTGGGTCCATATTCTTTTTTTTTTTTTTCAAGATTTTATTTATTTATTTGACAGAGATCACACAAGTAGACAGAGAGGCAGGCAGTGAGGGGAGGGGAGAAGCAGGCTCCTGCCGAGCAGAGAGCCCAATGAGGGACTCGATCCCAGGATCCTGGGAGCATGACCCGAGCCGAAGGCAGCGGCTTAATCCACTGAGCCACCCAGGCGTCCCGGGTCCATATTCTTTAAATCAGTTATTCTCTCGGATTCTTTTCTGATGTTCTAATCTTAGGGAGATCATTTGCTTGGTGGTGGAGGGCAGAAAATATGCCTTTAAAGCTTTTGAGAGAATATAGCACACTGAGGAGGCTATGGTTATTGTAAGCAAGGTAATGCCCAATGTCTAGAGTACACATGAGAGCCATGGTCCCCAAGGCCCAAGCCAATCAGAATCAAATAGGTCAAAGAAAGACCCCAATTGAAGGAGTCACTTTTTAAAGCCAACTGACTTATTCAGTGATCTTATGCTGCTGAGTCTCAACTTCCAAGTGTCCACCTGAGTGCAGCACGTGGTGTTGGCCATGGCACAAAAACCTCTTGCTCAACTAAAAGATATCAGGGGCTCTCTTACCAGAAACGATGTTGGCCGGAGAGATTAGGGATTTCTTTATGCTTTAGCAGCAGATCTGCAATATCTTCAAGACTTACAGAGAGGTGCCTGATCATAGCCTCCCTGGCACTTAACTTAACCAGGACAGGACAGTAGGAATCTGCCACAGGAGATGAATTTTGAGTCATGAGTGACTCTTGGTAATTCCCATTTGAATCTGTGGCTAGGGACCGGAAAGGTGACAGTCAGTAAAACTGAAGGGTCTGCAGACTGCACAGGCAGTTTATTCTAGTTACCCTTGCCTTGTGTCCCTTTCTTTGAACAGAGACACAAATTTCCCCTGGTTTGGAGATTAGGTCCCGGATTAGGATTAGGGAGCCTAACATGATAGAAAGTGGCTGTTTGTTTCAGAGAAACCAAGGCGTTGGGAATCAGGGAGAAGCTATAACAGGCAGGTCTCCTAGATCACCAGTATGGTGGGAAATCTAACAGTTACTTGGAGGTTGCATTTCACTCCTCTCCCCGCTGCCCGGCCCCACACACAGTTTGCAATGGCCTAAGCTAGGTGAACAATGGCTCCTAAACTAGGTGAACAATGGCCTCGTCTTTCCAGGCCAGAGCAAGGCAAAAGGTGAGCAAAAGAATCATCAAGACCTTCATGGTGTAACAATTAGGAAAAGGATGGTCATAGAGGGAAGGAGGAGTGGAAACAATGTCAGAGCAACATTAGTTACTTATCTTTATCCCCAGTTTTGTATTTTTTTTTTTTTTTTTTTTTTTTTTGAGGTCTCTGTCTTGCACAGAGCCAGGTACCAGGTAGCACCTTCTTCAGCTGTGAGATGTATATCTCCAGGTTTGACACTTTGCAATTGGGCGGCAGGGTGTGGTCAAGAGTACTTGGTAGGGTCCTTCCCGTGAATCTTCATTTTGCAAAAGCATCAGAGTAAAACAGGAACTGTCTGTACATGAGAAAAGACGTTAAATGTCCATGGTTAAGCATCTGATGAGAGTTGATTATAATAGAATTGACAAGGACACTTGGTTATTTCTGTTATACACAGTATTTTAAGATCATAACTGGAATGATAACATTGTTCTAGGACATATTAGATTTGTAGGAATTTTGTACAATTCTATAACCCCTATCTTAATAGGCATCTGTACAAATATTACCTAAGAGGAATTAGTCTTACTTCTTATTTGATAATGCTTGCCGAGTAATTTAATATTCCAAAGAAATGTTATTATTTTAACATCTTCATAGGTGAGAGAGAAATCCTTTAGCTCTTCCAGGGAACGTCTGGTAAACCTCAAAGTTAGTTTGAGGTCAAAAGATCCCATTTAGAATTTTATTTGAAGAAAATGTTGAATGGTTTGTACATTTGATTAGATAGGATACAGATCAGGGGCACCTGGGTGGCTCTTCAGTTAAGTGTCTAACTCTTGATATCAGCTCAGGTCATGATCTCAAGGTTCCTAAGATAGAGCCCTGTGTCAGGCTCTGTGATGAGCATGAAGCCTCCTCGAGATTTTTTTTCTCCCCCGCCCTGGCTTGCACTTGCTCTCTATTACATAAATAAATACTAGGAAATAATGTGGAATTACCTACTTAAGCAAAGTGACAATATATGTCATAGGCAAGTACAGATGTTTCCTTTGTTGTGAGAAGACCCGAAATCTTTGCTGTCCAGGCAAATTACCTAAAAGATAAGGAAACTTTTATAATCACTTATAAAAAACAGACCAGAAATCTAAGAAAACCTGTCCTTTTAAGAGAGAAAACTAAATCTAATTTTGTACCAGTGTACTTTCCATATGAAAACTCATTAAGGGGGGCACCTAGGTGGCTCAGTCAGTTAAGCATCTGCCTTTGGTTCAGCTCATGATCCTAGGGTCCTGGGATCAAGTTCTAGGTCAGGGTCCCTGCTCAGGGGGAGTATGCTTCTCCCTCTGCCCCTCTGCCTGCTCCTGTGTTCTCCCCAACCCTCAAATAAAATCAATCAATCAATCAATCAATCAATCTCATTTTAAAACTCCCAAATGCCCTTAAATCCCTTCCAATCTTAGCTAGCTGGACTAAACATAGACTTCCTTTCCCAACATACCTTTTTCACAAATTCTCTCTTTTTTATCTCCATTCAGATTTTGTCCTATGTTTTATTCCCACTTTTTCTCTCTCTGGAACAACAATCATTTTATTTCTTTCTTTTTTTTTAAAAGATTTTATTTATTTGTTTATTTGTTTGTTTGTTTGTTTATTTATTTGACAGACAGAGATCACAAGTAAGCAAAGAGGCAGGCAGAGAGAGAGAGGAGGAAGCAGGCTCCCGCTGAGCAGAGAGCCCGATGCAGGGCTGATCCCAGGACCCTGAGATCACGACCTGAGCCGAATGCAGAGGCTTTAACCCACCGAGCCACCCAGGCGTCCCTCATTTTATTTCTTTATCTAGTTTTCATACATATTGTTTCCTTTCATCCTTTTTACTTTTTTTTTTTTCTTTTTTAAGTAAGCTCTGCACCCGACATGGGGCTTAAACTCATGACCCAGAGATCAAGAGTCATCTGTTCTAGGGACTGAGCCAGTCAGGTGCCCCAAATTGTTTTTTTTCTTTCTAATTGAGATATAATTGACATATAACATTGTGTCAGTTTATGGTGTGCAGTGTTGGTTTGATACATTTCTGTACTGCAATATGATTGCTACAATATTAGCTAACACCCTTCTCCAGTCACATACTTAACTCTTCCTTTTTGTGTTGAAAACCAGTTAAGATTTAGTATCTTGGTAACGTGGAAGTTTGTCATATAGTATTGTTGACTTTAGTTACCATGTTGCCCTTCCATCTCTAGAACTTACTTCTAGTGATAAGTTTGTACCCTTAAATAATGTCTCTCCAACTCCACACCCACAGCTGTGAACCACCATTCTACTCTGGCTCAGTGGGTTAAAGGCTCTGCCTTTGGCTCAGGTCTTGATCTCAGGGTCCTGGGACCAGCCCCGCATCGGGCTCTCTGCTCAGCGGGAGCCTGCTTCTCCCTCTCACACCCCACCCTGCTTATGTTCCCTCTCTCACTGTGTATCTCTCTGTCAAATAAATAAATAAAATCTTTTAAAATTTTTTGAAAAATAATGGTGCCTGGTTGACTCAGTTGGTGGAGAGCGGAACTCTTGATCTTGAGATTGAGCCCCACATTGAGTATAGAGATTATTTTAAAATCTTGGGGTGCCTGGGTGTCTTGGCCAGGATCTCAGGGTCATGGGATTGAACCCCATGTAGCCCTGTGTAGCCTGTGTCTGGCTCTCTGCTCAGTGAGGATTCTGTTTACTCTCTCCTTCTGTTCCCTGCCTTCCCCTGCCCTCCCTCCACTGCACCCCACCCCTGTAAGCTCGGTCTCTTAAACAAATGAATAATTAATTAATTAAAAACTTAAAAATATAATACCTTTAAAAAATGTGTAAAACAGGGGCACCTGGGGGACTGGGGTGGCTCAGTGGGTTAAGCCTCTGCCTTTGGCTCAGGTCATGATCTCAGAGTCCTGGGATCGAGCCCTGCATCGGGCTCTCTGCTCAGCGGGGAGCCTGTTTCCCTTCTCTCCCTGCCTGCTTCTCTGCCTGCTTAAGAACTCTCTCTTTCTGTCAAATAAATAAAATAAAATCTTAAAAAACAAAAACAAAAACAGGGGCACCTGGGTGGCTCTGATGGTTAAGGGTCTGCCTTTGGCTTGGGTGATGAGGGTCCTAGGTTTGAGCCTGTATCGGGTTCCCTGCTCTGCTTGGAGCCTGCTTCTCCCTCTCCCTCTCCTGTTCCCCCTGCCTGTGCTCTCTTGTGCTTGCTCTCTGTGTCAAATAAATAAACTCTTTTTTAAAAAATGTGTAAAACAAAGATAAGCACACCATGAATGCTAATTTTCACTTGGTCAAACTCATCAGTTATACCCCTTCTATTCCTCTGGGAATAGTTCTGGAAGTCCTCTGTTTCAGTCTAGGCTCATCGTGCTCTGGGGTTTGCGGCAGAGGTATCTTTCTGAGGGCTTCGCTTTCTCCTCTTCCTTATGCTGGAGTCCGTGTATTCCTCTTTGGTTTACTATCCTCACCCCCTACCTCCCAGATTACATTTTCTAATAATTTGCTAACAAATGATAAATGGAAGGTAAGTTTTTTGATATTGTATATCTGACTAGTTGTGTGTAGGATTTTATGGTGGATGTGGACAATCTGATATCATCTACTTGCTAATTGTTTGGACAAAACTTGTTTTTTTCTCTATAAGTACTTGAGATGTTTTTATTCCCAGTGTTGTGACATTTTGTCCAGATAAATATTATAAGAATAATCCAATTATGATATTATTCTATGCTTTTACCTGAACTTGTGTACTACTATGGAAACCATATTGTATTAATTTGTGCTTTTCTAAATGATCAGAATATGTCATGCTATACTTAACAATGGACAATTCTTCTAACTTTATTACCCCTTCCTGTAAGAAAAGTCAACAGAATTTATTCCTTTTCCCCTACAGAATAGGAAGTAATGATCACTAATTTACTGACAAGGCAGCAAGACCTGTTCTGAATACACTTACATGTATTAACTCATGCTAATCCTCCACACAGCACATTGAGGGAAGTGCTATTATCATTCTCATTTTTTAAAAGTTTTGTTTTTTGGTGTTTTTTTGACAGAGAGAGACACAGTGAGAGGGAACACAGTCAGGGAGCAGTGGGAGAGGGAGAAGCAGTCTCCCGTTGAGCAGGGAGCCCGATGTGGGGCTCGATCCCAGGACCCCGGGATCATGACCTGAGCCGAAGGCAGACGCTTAATGACTGAGCCACCCAGGTGCCCCATTTCTCATTTTTTTAAAGATTTTTTTTATTTATTAGTTAGAGAGAGAGAGAGAGCGAGCGAGCATAGGCAGAGAGAGGCAGGCAGAGGCAGAGGGAGAAGCAGGCTCCCTGCCAAGCAAGGAGCCCGATGTGGGACTCGATCCCAGGACGCCGGGATCACGACCTGAGCCGAAGGCAGCCACTTAACCAACTGAGCCACCCAGGAGTCCCACATTTCTCATTTTTAAAATAGATTTGAAATATATAAGACTTGAAACTCACCCATTTAAAGGGGAGAGTATAATGGCTTTTATTTTTATTTTTTTAAAAGATTTTATTTATTTATTTGACAGAGATCACAAGTAGGCAGAGAGGTAGGCAGAGAAAGAGGAGGAAGCAGGCTCCCCGCTGAGCAGAGAGCCCGATGTGGGACTCGATCCCAGGACCCTGAGATCATGACCTGAGCCAAAGGCAGAGGCTTTAACCCACTGAGCCACCCAGCCGCCGAAGTAAAATACCTTTTAATAAATGTTTAGGGTTTTGCAATGGTCACAGTAATCTGATCTTAGAACATTTTCATTACTCCAGAAAGAAACCTTGTACCCATTAGAATCTCCATTTCTCCTGCCTGTCCCACACTCTTTGGTCCTAGGCAACAACTAATCTTTCCGTTTCTATGGATTTGCCCACCTCAGGCATCTCATACAAATGGTATACATTATGTGGTCTATTTAACAGTCTTCTTTCACTTTACCTAATGTTTTCAAGGTTCATCCATGTTATAGCAGATAACAGTACTGCATTTGTTTTTATGACTGATTAGTATTCCATTGTACTGATGAACCACATTTGTTTATCCTCTCATCAGTTGGTGGACATTTGGGTGGTTACCACCTTTTGCTATTATGAATAATGCTGCTGTGAACACACGTGTTGAAGTTTTTGCATGCATGTGTGTTTCTATTTCTCTTGGGTAGATGTCCAGGGAGAGAATTGCTGGTTACATAATGTTTAACATCAGAGAAACTGCCAAACTCTTTTCCAAGGTAGCTGCACTATGTTACATTCCTACCAGCAAAGTAGGAGTGTTAGAATTTCTCCTCACCTACACTTCCTGTTGTCTCATTTATTATAACCATCCCAGTGTGTGTGTGAAGTGGTATCTCATTGTGGTTTTGAGTTGCATTTTCCAAATGACTGGTGATAGTCAACATTTTTTCATGTTATTCTTGGACATTTATATATCTTTGGAGAAATGTTTAATCATTTTCTTTGAATATTTTAAAATTAGATTGTCTTTTTTATTACTGAATTGTAAGGGTTCTTTATACAAGTTCGTTCATTCATTCCTTCCTTCCTTTAAAGTAAGTTCTACACCCAACATGGGACTTGAACTCACAACCCCGATTTCAAGAGTCACTCTACCACGAGCCAGCCAGGTGCCTCCTTTATACAAATTCCTTATCAGATACATGATTTGTGAATATTTTATCCTATTTCTTGGGCTGTCTTTTTATTTTCTCAGTGGTGTCTTTTATTTTTTTTTTTTTAAGATTTTATTTATTTATTTGACAGAGAGAGAGATCACAAGTAGGCAGAGAGGCAGGCAGAGAGAGAGGAGGAAGCAGGCTCCCGCTGAGCAAGGAGCCCGATGTGGGGCTGGATCCCAGGACCCTGAGACCATGACCCGAGCCGAAAGGAGAGGCTTAACCCACTGTGCCACCCAGACGCCCCCAGTGGTTGTCTTTTAAATCACATATTTAATTTTGATGAAGTCTAACTTACGATCCTTTTATCACTTCTGCTTTGGTGTCCTAAGAAATCATTGTCTAACCCTAGATTTATACCTGTTTTTATTTTAATCTGTGAGTTTTACAGTTTTAGCTCTTACATTTAGGTCTGCAATCTGCTTTACAGTAATTTTCATGTATGATGTGATGTAGGGAATAAAAACCCCATTTTAGAGATTGGGAAACTGATGAACCAAGTGGTAATATGGCTTGTCCATGGCTCTACAGCTAGTTAGTGGTGTAGTTCAGAATTTGTACTCAGGCCCTCAGATTCCAGGGGAAGCTTCCGGCCCTCACTTGCCCTCAGAATTAGAGTCAGAATTCTTGAGTCCAGTTCCAGATCAGCTGCCAGTGCTCTTCTCTTTGAGCCCTGGTTGTATCTGTAACAACACAGGTTTCAGCTGCATTACCCTAAAGGTCCCTCCAGCTTTAATTTGCTGTCAATTTAAAAATTGTGCAGTTCCCAGGGAGTTCTCTGAGCAGACTTTTCCCCGGAGTGTGTAGGTACCAGCATTACGTGTTGACTTAAAACCGTGTCCTCAAGGTCTCTCCCACATCATCAGGGAGCAGCCAGCACTGATGGTCTTCATTATCTAGAAATAAAAAAACAGAGGTAGGAGAAATCTCAGGAGTCCCCCATCCTCCTCCCGATGAAAGAACACAAACAGCCTCATTAGTCACCTTAGCAGGTGGCTGCCTCCTTTTTAGCACAAGAAGTCCCCAAAGCCCCTTGCTGTGGATGCAGGACTTGGTGCAGCAGCGTGGGGCCGCACAGGCCTGCCTGGGGACCTGGGCATCTATCGTCCTCAGTGGCTCCCGTGGCTACCAGCCACGTATCCCTGGAGGGAACAGGCCTTTGGTGTTAAGAGATTAATGATTCTTCTGCTGTAAACCTCCTCCCCTTTTGTCCCCTGGCCCCAGTCCTGAGGGTGTGGAGCGTGCACTGTTAGGTTGGACTTCTATGTTCCTGTGTGTTCTGCTGGAACTTTGTCATGTTATATGTTGTGTCAGATAGGCCATTCCCTACTGGGCTTAGACAGCTATGGGTAAACCGAAATTTCTCTTGAAATGGCATGCATGTGTTGTGGAGAGGTATTATCTGATAAAGCAAATTGAGTTCTGGTGTCAGATCACAGAGTTTAAAGTGTAGAATGGGGGTAACCTGGGTCGCTCAGTCGTTGGGCATCTGCCTTCGGCTCAGGTTGTGATTCCTGGGTCCTGGGATTAAGCCCCTCATCAGGCTCCCTGCTCAGTGGGAAGCCTGCTTCTCCCTCTCACACTCCCCCTGCTTGTGTTCCCCCTCTCACTGTGTCTCTCTCTGTCAAATAAATAAAATCTTTGAAGAAAAATAAAGTATAGGAGGGACTCCATTTTCAATGTTTGATCCTTTTGGTCCCACTAGTAACTCTTCAGTTCTGGCACAAACACCTTCAGGGGGAGGGAACTCATCTGTAATTTCCAAGAGCAAACTACCAGAAAAGTTAGGGAAAAGCCTTCCTTGTCCCTTGATCATTTTCTCCAGACTGGTGTGAGTCATGCATTCAATCCTACAAGCATTTATGAAACATCATTCAAGAACCTGGCTATGAGCCTCACGAAGGGTGTAGAAAGATAAACCCCACCCAGTTCCCAAGTTTGCAGACCTGTGAACAGCTCATTACTACAGTGTGGTAAATGTTCACCATACCTCCGTTGTCATCATGGGTCCCAGAATGACAGTCTCATTGTTGTCTTAATAATGCAGAAAGGTTGCACTTATGAGAATTTACCTCCAAACTCATGAACACACAAACACAGTGAGCTAGGCAAGGCAATCATTTCCACTATAGCTATCCCCCTGTCCACGTGTACTGGGGTGAAAATAACTAGTACATGTGGGGGCTGTGCTTCCAGAGGTCCCAGGGTTTTGCATTTGCTGCTTGATGGTAGATTACAGTGATACTCTTTCCTAGGAGGTGTTTTGGGGATGTCACTAACACTGCTATTAACTGATCTTGCTTTATTATTATTATTATTTATCTTGCATTAAAGAAGGTAGTTGTATAGAACTGATACTGGCAGTCTTGATCTAGGGAGCCAGAGGGGGTCCTGCAGTACTAGACAAGAGGGTCCTTGGCTTCATGCAGGAGAGAAATCAAATGTGAGTCCACAGAGCTTATTGAAGATAGGGAACAGATACAGACGGTGTGTCTGGGAGACTCAGAAAGGAAAGGAGCAGGAGCCTCCTCTTTGTTCAAATATGAGGGTTGTCATCCAGTGTACATGTGCTCCCAGGCATCCAGGAACCTGTTAGAACAAAGACAAGAGCCCAGGTGTTCTTTCTTGGAGCCAGAGGGTCTTGGCATCGAGATGTCTGGCCCTGGTGGTCTGGAATATGCACATGATGGCTTTGTGGGGCTCCTCTCATCTGGCCCTTCCTTAGATGTTATTGACTCTAGAGAAATCATTAACTCTTTGTCCCTTACAAGGAGGACATTCTGAGCCTTGTGTAAAGTGGGGTAAGGGTGCAGGTCCTGGCAAGAATAGAAGCAAGAAAAGGAGCAAAGTGCAGATTTTTATGGAGTCCTTCCATTTCCCTATCTCAGAACTCTTATTATTAATAACTAAAAGTGTCAGTCAAGGTTGCCAGTAGTATTTGGGTTAAATATGAGTTTCACATGTCCTGAACTAGCAATCAAAACTTTCAAGGGTAACTTTGATAAAAGTTCCTAAACTTTTAAAACTTCAAGTCCTAATGGCCTGGAATTTGCATAGCCTGAAATTGCATAGCAAGCTGGAATTAACAGCTTGCTATGCACAAACTTAGAACATTTTTTCCTATTGTTCCTGCTCCCAAGTTTATTTCAAAGCCACTTGTATGCATCTGTACAATTTGTGGTTGTTACTAATGGCTATTCACCAAGTATTTCTAACATCCTACCTTCCGGCTGTTGACTGGAATGCATTTCTTGGTCCTGTCTGGGTGGGTGGGGCCACAGTACTAGCTCTGGCCTGTGAACTGAGAAGCATCGTTCTGAGGTTTTCTTTGCTGGTTGGGACCAGAGCAGCCCATTGGTTCTAGAGATAAGGGAGGTGAAGAGGAATGGGAAAGTATGGAATTTTCCTTTTTTGGTATCTGTGTCTGAGTATAAGTAACCCATTGTTCAGCTGGGACTTACGGATATTTTGTGGTGGGTCACCTGATGGGCCTGTTTTTATGTAGTGGCAGGGGTGGGGTGAGGTGGTGTGGGGTTGGGGGTCCCTAAGGGTCCTTCTACCTGACTCAGGTTTCCATTGTTCAAGTTGGTTGCCTAAAATTGACCTCTATGTTGGGCACATGGGCATTATACTACCCCCTGCTTTTCTGTAAGTCTAACAGTATGAGGAGAAATAGGAACAGACTCTCACAGGATCTTGCCCCTACGGCCCTGTCCTCCAGCACCCTGGACAGCAGCGGTGACGGCCAGCCTGTAAGCCCGCACCTTCAGTGAGCTTCACAGAGATGGAGGGCAGGAGAGCCAGTGTTCACCCTGCTTCTTACGGTCTCCACTGGTCCATTTGTTGCATAAAAGCAGACAGACTAAGCTGAAATCTTTGCCTGGACACTCACAAGCTATGTGACTTTAAGGCATTTAATCTCACGTAGAGGATGACTGCTGTTTACAGCACCTACATCTCGTTAACAATGTCCTGCCTAGTAAA
Source organism: Taxidea taxus jeffersonii (assembly GCA_003697995.1). Classification (NCBI taxonomy): domain Eukaryota; kingdom Metazoa; phylum Chordata; class Mammalia; order Carnivora; family Mustelidae; genus Taxidea; species Taxidea taxus. The sequence goes on from ML100138.1 coordinate 14,949, forward strand.
TGGATGAACATGGATTACAGACTCAACCCAGAGCCTGTAACATGAAGTGCTTGAACTGGTAGCTTTTCATGACGGAGTGATAAAAACAAGGAAGATCTGTGGATGGATATGGATTGATTTTACTGAGCTAGCCAAATGCCCCTACTACTACTAGTTTAAGAAAAAAGTTAGGGCACCTGGTTGCCTTGGTCAGTGAACATGGGACTTTTGATCTCAGAGTTGTGAATTCAAGTCCCACCATGGGTGTAGAGATTATTTAAAAATAAAATCTTGGGGTGCCTGGGTGGCTCAGTGGGTTAAGCCTCTGCCTTCACTCAGGTCATGATCCCAGTGTCCTGGGATTGAGTCCCACATTGGGCTATCTGCTCGGCGGGGGGCCTGCTTCCCCCTCCCCCTCTTGTGATCTCTCCCTACTCTCTCTCTGTCAAATAAATAAATAAAATCTTTAAAAAAAATAAAATAAAATCTTAAAAAAAGTTGCAGAACAAAACAAAGATGAAGTAGAAACAAAAGAAACCAATGACCTTATCTGTTAAGATGAAACAGGAGGAGAGGGAATGGCATCTACCTCTACGTATACCTTTTGGGTTTTACTTTTATTTATTAAATTTTATTTATTTATTTGACAGAGATCACAAGTAGGCAGAGAGGCAGGCAGGGGGTGGGGGAAGGAGGCTCCTGCTGAGCAGAGAGCCTGATATGGGGCTCGATCCCAGGACCCTGGGATCATGACCTGAGTTGAAGGCAGAGGCTTTAACCCACTGAGCCACCCAGGTGCCCCTGGTTTTTACTTTTAAAACTGTGTTTAGGGACGCCTGGGTGGCTCAGTTGGTTAAGCGGCTGCCTTCGGCCCAGGTCATGATCCCAGCGTCCTGGGATCGAGTCCCACATCGCGCTCCTTGCTCGCCAGGGAGCCTGCTTCTCCCTCTGCCTCTGCCTGCCACTCTGTCTGCCTGTGCTAGCTCCTGTGCTCTCTATCTGACAAATAAATAAATAAAATATTAAAAAAAAAAAAA
>ML100138.1:16364-35254 GCA_003697995.1 Taxidea taxus jeffersonii
AAAAAAAAAAAAACTGTGTTTACTTATGTTAAAAAAAATGGGAAAAACCTTGTTAATGTTTTTGGTTTAAATTCAATTTAACTATATGCCAAATGGGTGAGATAACTATACAAGAAAAAACCTAATTAAGGAGTTTTTGAAGATTATCAAAAGCTCCTTAAGATCAGTATATATACACAAATATATATACACACACTATATGTATTTTGTATATATACTATCAATATATAAAGAACTTGGAAAAAGTCTTGTGCTAGGCTCATATCCCAAGTAATCAAGGTTAGCATCATTTAACATGATACTATATACCTACCATTCACGGAACATTCCTGCCCAAAGGGTTCCCCCGACATTTGCTTGTGGTTATGCAATCTGTCAAACCCAAATGGAGGGACATTTAAAAAATATGGTACTATTAAAAATGTCAACTGCAGGGGCGCCTGGGTGGCACAGCTGGTAAAGCATCTGTTCAGCGGGAAGCCTGCTTCTCCCTCTGCCTGTAGCTTTCCCTGCTTGTGTGCTTTCTCTGATAAAGAAAATCTTTCTTAAAAAAAAAAAAAAAAAAAGCCAAAACTGCACAAGGCATAGGTTAAAAGTGTTCAGAGGTGTCTGGGTGGCTCAGTGGGTTGAGTGTCCAACTCTTGGTTGCTCAGGTCATGATCTCAGGGTAGTGGGACTGAGCCCCATGTCGGGCTCCATGTTGTGTGTGAAACTCTCCCTCTGCCCCTCTCTCACTAAAATACATCAATCTTCAAGAAAAAGGGTTCAGGAATAATAGGAAGGATGGTGAAACAAACTGGAAAAACTGAGTTCTGCTCTACATTAGTAATGGTAATATATCAATGTTAAGTTTCCTAAATTGATGCAAAAGAACATCCTTTTCCTAGGAGATTCTTGGCATACTCATGGGTGTAGAAAAGAAAAAGGAAACAAGGCAAAGTAAGACTGAAACTAGGTGAAAGGCTATAGCAGTTTACTATACTGAACTCTCTTAAATGACTGAAAGGCTCCAGAGTAAGTTTTTTTTTTTTTAAAGACTTTATTTATTTGACAGAGAGAGATCACAAGTAGGCAGAGAGGCAGGCAGAGGGAGAGGGGGAAGCAGGCTCCCTGCTGAGCAGAGAGCCCAATGTGGGGCTTGATCCCAGGACCCCGAGATCATGGCCTGAGCTGAAAGCAGAGGCTTAACCCATTGAGCCACCCAGGTGCCCCAGTTGTGTGTGTGTGTGTGTGTGTTTTTTTAGTATTTTATGTATTTATTTGACAGAGAAAGAGAAAGCACACATACAAGCAGGGGAAGCAGCAGGCAGAGGGAGAAGCAGACTCCCCACAGAGCAGGAGTATGACGTGGGGCTGGATCCCAGGACCCCAGGATCATGACCTGAGCTGAACGAAGATGCTTAACTGACTGAGCCATCCAGGTGCCACAAGAATAAGTTTTAAAAAATAAAAAATAGTTGCTTTTGTTTTATTGTAACAAACTTAGTATATTTTTTGTAAAAAATATAATCTAAATGCTTGACAGTTGAGTATACAGCTTAAGTGTAAACTTCCAATTACCTAAGCAGTAGACATTTGGTGACTTAATGAAAAGGCACAGGAGCTTACAACCACATTTATTAGAAAAATACTACCAGCTGGAAGTTCCTTTCTTCAATGCTGAGGATATGCTCCAAGGGACCACTCCTTCTGTTTTCATCAGACTCTGCTCAACATGCCAGGAATCCCAGCTCTCTGGATGCTCACAGGCCAAGGGATGGCCCAGTTCCACCATGAACCCAACCCATCCCAGGCAGTCAGGAAGCAGCGCTGTGCAAGCCAGGCCTACTGTCTGGACCCAGAGGGTTCTGGACCTGACAACTGGGGAAATGAGGCACCTGAGCACCTCAGCAGCTGCAGTGGTAATCCTGCTGGCCTGTGGAGCTTGCACTTCACCTCTTCTTCACAAACTTCTTTCTGGAAGCATTGGGATTTAACCGCCTCCTCCCTGCTCCCAAGGTGTTGTCTCGGATCTGCAACGTAGCCGACCGGCTGGAGATGTCATTCTCTGCAAAGGGAGATACCCCAGCTATGTAGTCAGGGGCAAACACGTCCGTTTTCTGCCTGGCCTTTCGGGAGAGTCTCAGCTGAGGGAAGCGCTGGTCCTCAGTCAGATGGGGGTTGATGGCGTATTTGCCCCCTTTGGGAGTGGGAAGCGAATACTGCAAACAAGAAAGGAAAGGTCATCAGGTCCGACCCTGTTAATGTCAAGCTTCCTGACAGCTCTGGATGCGGGCAGATGACATCAGTGGAGTTTATCATTCACTGCGACTTGTGCTGTGACTACATGCCCTCAGCTAGCAATGGAGTTACCTCCAAACACAGAACTCTACTAAGCAGGTACCATTTTCACTGGTGTGGGTAACTCTGAAACAAGTGTTCTAGGATTGAGCAAATAAGGGATTATGGAACATGGTGTCAAGATATCAGGGAGGGCTAGCATGAACTCTGGTGGGTTGAAATGGAACTTACAAACTCATTTTAAAATACAGATACGGGGATGCCTGGGTGGCTCAGTTGGTTAAGCAGCTGCCTTCGGCTCAGGTCATGATCCCAGCATCCTGGGATCGAGTCCCACATCGGGCTCCTTGCTCGGCAGGGAGCCTGCTTCTCCCTCTGCCTCTGCCTGCCACTTTGTCTGCCTGTGCTCGCTAGCTCTCTCTCCCTCTCTCTCTGACAAAAAAAAAATAAATAAATACAGATACGTCAGAAAATATTCCTGTGTATATTTAAATACAACCTCTATCCACCGTGGGCTGAGACATCTCTGGCCCCCTAGGGCAAGGAGCTCACCCTGTGCTCAGCTCTATGCTTCAAAACCCCATTCTCCATAAGGAATCAGAGAAAGGGCTGATGCCAGGGCAGGGACGGAACGAGAAGAGTGCCAGACCATCTTGTGCCACAAGGTAAGGCTGGGTTCAAGGAATCAGAGGGACAGTTACATGCCAAGCCTTTCCTGGGCCTCTCTGCAGATTCTGATCCTGGTGCTAAGAGGCCTTGCTCTCCCAGCTGCAGGCCCAGCTGCATGAGGAGTGGGAGAGCTGCCACTCACCCGGAGGCCCCGAGGGTTCAGCACCTTCGGGTTGCGTGAGAAGTGCATGTGCAGGCTTCCATCGTCGCTAACGGTCACGGACACTTTCTTCAGGGTCTTGTTTCCACAATGCGAACAGAACACTCGGCTCACGTCAGATGTGGTCCTGGAGAGAAAAAGTAAGGTTTGGCACGGAAGCCGTGGGCGGCAAACCCCGTCCCCAGAGCACAAGGTGAGCCATGGGTGTCAGAGGAGGAGGAGGAAGTGACAAGGAACAGGGGAGACTGAATGGCCGGACACGCCATAGACCATGGCCGCCCAGCCTTGTGCTGTGGAGACAAGCCGCCACTGCCCTGTGCCGAGGGCAAAGGTGAACAAAGTGACACAGGCAGCAAGTCTGAAATTTGGCTCGGAAGTTGAGCCGAATGTTGTTACGCTAGTAATGAAGTCTTACTAAACTGTTAGGCATTATTCCACAAGTTTAACATCAAAACAATCCTACAGAGCTGGCATTCTGTCCATCTTATAGATGGGGAAACTGAGGCACGGAGCCAGTAAGTGGCAGCTAACAAGGCCAGGAAGGTGGCTCCACAATCAGTGCACTCAATGGCACCCGACTCAAGTCAAGGGGCTTATTCCTGTGGCTCTTCACACCTCACCTGGAGATGGCAGCCAGGCTGCTGGGCCAGGAGGTAGCTCCAGAAGTGCCCAGAATGTATTAATGAATGCCACAGGAAACACTGGAAAGCTGCTACGGCTGAAAGGACGTGGGTGTCAAGGGCGGGCAGGCCCTGAGGCCTTGTCTCTCCGCTATGCATTCAAGCCCCAACAGGGGACCTTGGACAAGAAAGCTGCTGCTGTCAAAGACTAAGTGGCAGTGTTTATACATGTCCTTGAGCTGGGTGAATATCCCAAGAAGCCGAATCCTTGACCTGCAAGTCTCTGAGAGTAAACTGCAAGTGCCTCTCAACAGATGCTAGGAACTAATTATCCTGTGAAAGAAACCATCCAGTCACTGGGCTAATCTCAAGAATGGAGAACGTTTCTCAGAGCTGCCAAGAATGCATGTTCATTTGGGAAACTTGGGGTTTTATAACAAAGGGCAATGAGGGAAACGGGATTTCATGAAGCAAGGAGCTTTACTGTCCTAAGCCTGGTACATTTCCAAACTGAAGACTGAGAAGAATGCAGAGGCTGATGGTAGGGCAGGGCCCCTGGGTCACGAGTGCCTGGTTGTCTTAAAGCTGGCAGGGGAGCAGTGGTCCATCTCCACAACTTTACCCTCAGTGGAACAGCACTAGGGACCCACGAGGTGACCTTGCTCCTCCACGAGGTGATCTATATGATGGCCACCAAATCTAGACCGAATCTACTGGGAGGCTCTCAGCCATCGCAGGTAAGATCCCAGGGCCATGCTTCCCTGGCAAAGCTGAAGTACAGCCTCGTCCGCTCCAAGCAGGTCTCCAGGACCCTGGGGCCTGCCCACAGAACATCAGCACCCCTCTGTGCCCCCATGAGGACGACTTTATCAGCCAGAAGAGAAGGGCATGCTATGTGAACAGTTCACCTGAGTGGACTGTGTCCTGTGTTCCACATATCACATTCTTCTAGGACAATCAGCCCTTCTGATTTTATGCAAGAAAAATCTGAGTTCACCAACTTCTGTAAAACTACTGTGAGACAGAATCTGGATCTGAACCTGAGTCATCCGAATCCATTCCACTTTTTTTTTTTAAATAGAAAATCTAAACATAAAGTAGACCAAAGAGCACAACGAACCCCCAAGAGCCCCTCGCCCAGCTTCAACAACTATCCATTGATGGCCATCCTGTTCCATCCTACCCCCACCCACTCTTCCCACCTGCGGATTATTTCAAAGCAAATCCCAGGCATCATTTCATCCGTAAATGCTGCAGTGCATATGGTTAAATGCCGAGGGCTCTTTGCTCCACAATCCATGCCTTTAATCCTATCACTAAGATACTAGGACAGGAGGTCACTGGTGACCTCTGTCCCAGAGGTATCAGTGCTCTGGTGAGGACAGAACCTAGGTGCATATGAAGGCCAAGGGGGAGGAAAACCTACACACAAGGCCATCCTTCTGAAAACTGGCACAAAGGACAGGGACAAAGCAGTCCACAGAGAGGCCGCGGGTGCAGATCGTCAGCCACGTACCTGAAACAGCCGTGGCAGCGCAGGATGTAGCTCCGGGCCTCGCGGACCAGCATGCCGTTCACGGCCAGAACATGCAGCCCCATCTGAAGCAGGACGTTCTGCAACCAATGAGCGAAAGCACCCCCCAAGTCAGTAAAACCAAAGTCTAACATCTGTATAATTACAGTGAAAGGACTTCACGAAGCCTGGTTTGGTTCGTAAGGGGGTTTTGCTGAGGGAAAGGAAGATCAGGATGCCGCTCAAGACATGTAAACTAGAGCTAAGACCTAGATTTCCCCCTTGTATTTGAAGGGCCCCTCACTAGGCATCTATCTTAACAAAGACATTTATCTTATCAAAGGCAAATACACTCTTTTGGGAGCTAGAAACCTCTACTTTTTCCAAGAATCTAACTGAGAACAGAACATAAAACATACTGAAAGAGAACCAACAACAGGCCATGTATAGTAAACATTAAAAACTTAATACAAGGGGCGCCTGGGTGGCTCAGTGGGTTAAAGCCTCTGCCTTCGGCTCAGGTCATGATCCCAGGGTCCTGGGACTAAGCTCCGCATCGGGCTCTCTGCTCAGCAGGGAGCCTGCTTCCTCCTCTGTCTCTGCCTGCCTCTCTGCCTACTTGTGATCTCTGTGAAATAAATAAAATCTTAAAAAAATAAATTAATACAAGATATATTTTGTCACTATATTGACTTCCTAGTTCCCAACCAAAACTATAGATAATCAAAGGGCACAGGTAAAGTTTCTAGAACGAGGAAAAGAGGCATCACAGAGTAGAGCTGTACATACTCCTGTGAAAGGTTATGAACTAGAGCCTAGGTCCGGGCTGATGCCCATCCACCCACCTGCATGGCAAAGTCTGTAGTCACACAGCCAACCCGCACATCCTTTGGGACAGCGCACTGCTCTGACTCCCGCTGTATCTGCTTGATGTTGCTGGGAGTTATCCAACCACCCCCGTCATCATCGCTATCCTTGTCTTTCCTTTCTTCAAATCCGTTCTCTCCTTCCTCATCCTCCTCACTTGGAACATCATCATCTCTGTCCATCTGAAACAACAGAGTTCACAAAGTTCCAGCCCGTGGGAACAGCAGGAAGAAGCTGGCGTGCCGTCCTCGGGGGATCATACATAGGGCCTTACCAGCAGCTCCTGCAGTTCATGATCAATATTAGGCAAAGGGTTTCTCCAGAACATGAAGGAAGTGAATTCTAGGTTCTCAGGCTCACCAGCTGGCTGTCCATGTTGTACTCTTTCTCGTGGGGGTTTAGACTGAGGTTAAAAGAAAAATAATTTTAAAACCTGAAAATTGAGAAGATTATATATGGAATGATAGATGACACAAGTCAGATCAGACAAGGGCTAGACAAACTAGGATATTAGTTTTGATAAATGTGGTTCACTGCACACAATTTGTGGAAATATATAGCAAAAAAGGGCAGGGGAGTGTGGCTTATCTAAGCAATTACCTTTGAGGGGAAATGGAAACCAGAAATGTGTAGAGGAGTTTCTGGGTGCTGACTTGATAAGCTCACTTTAACCTTTAAAAGGAAAAGAAAAAAGTGACAGCTCTAAGCAGAGAAATACACAGTCTGACAATTCAGCATGAAGAGTAAGTTAACAGAAAACAAAGTATTTTCCCTACAGCTATTAAAAATTGGGAAACATAAAAATAATTATTCAGTGATCCCACAACTACCAAATAACGACTTTAGAATAGTTCTTTTTTGAACTCATTGATGAACAGCATTACTTACAAAACTTACATGTATCTTTAGTTATATACTTGGGATAAATGCCTAAGAGTGGAATTGCTGGGTCAAAAGATAATGTATTATTATTATTATTATTTTTTAAAGATTTTATTTGTTTATTTGACACAGAGAGAGATCACAAGTGGGCAGAGAGTCAGGCAGAAAGAAAGGAGGAAAGCAGGCTCCCTGCCGAGCAGAGAGCCTGATGCAGGGCTTGATCCCAGGACCCTGAGATCATGAACTGAGCCAAAGGCAAAGGCTCAACCCACTGAGCCACCCAGTCACCTGATACTGTATTATTTTTTTAAAGATAAACTGTTTTAAAGCTTCTGATACAAAATATCTAACTCCTGGGGCACCTGGCTAGCTTAGTGGGTAAAGCATGGGACTCTTAAGCTGACAGTCATGAGTTCAAGCCACACACAGAATTTATTAAAAAAAGAAAAAAGAAAAAAAAAAAACACACCAAAAAACCTAACTTCTGCCCAAAAGGCTGCAGGAAAAGGGCAATTTTTAGGAATCATGAACTGACAGATGCCAAATGGAAACCCAGCTACTAGTCACACTGTGCTCAGTCACAGACTCAGGCTTTATGTTTCCCTTTACCGCATCTCCCTAAAACATTTCGGTGACACACAGAAATCTGTGTTTTACACATCAGTTTTAGACTTTTTGGACTGGAGGGCTCTAAACCTAGTTGAAAACATGTGAGGGCAGTTCTGATTCATACACAAATGTTAGTTTAGAAGACTTTTGATGATTTTAGACAGAGAATATTAAGCAATTCTTAGTTAACACTATTTGAAATAAATTATTACATGATTATTTGGCTTCTAAAATCTTCTGGCCTGGGAAAAGCCAAGAGGACCCAGCCTCAAATCAATTAATCTCTTGAACCTAACCAATTCAGGCAAGTCCCTGAAAGCACAATAGGAACCCAGAATTTTGAAGGTGGAAAGAGTTTAAAAAAAAAGAAACAACCACCACCACCAAACAAACAAAAAACAGGCAAGCACACAGCGTTCTTTCTTGCTTCTGGAAAGAACTCTATTTTAAAAAATAGCAAGAACATAGCTGATTTTTACTCTATTTCTGCATTTTCCAAATTTAACCAACCCGTTCTAAAAACCTGCAAAGCAAGAGACTGAGATGCATTTGCTAATTGAAACCTTAGAACCTTATTAGGATGGTGATCCAGACAAATGTTAAAAAAAATTGTAAAATAATTGGGAAATGTGAACACCAGGTAGACATTTGACAATACTACGGAATTACTACTAATTTTGTTTAATGATTTTCTGGGTTTTTTTGCTTTTTGAGAGAGAGAGACCAAGAAATATCAATAAAATACAATGTCTGAGTTCAAAATCCTAAGGGCTGGGGGTCAGTAGAAATGAAACCCGATAGATCATAACTTGATAAGTGTGGAGACGGAGTAATGTGGACAGTGGGTCCATCATACTATTCTCTCTACTCTGTATATCTGATAGTTCCCGGAATAAAGAAGTTAAAAGGAAGAAAACCAATAATCCTCCTGATTTACCTTTTCTGGTTCTTGTTTTAGGTGAGATACCCCAACAAACTCTGCTTCTAACTGATAGGTGAGTGCCAGCACTTGAATATCTGTGGCAGAGAGGCTGGGATAGTCGCCAGTTTTCTTTGAAAACTCAGTCACTGTAAAGAGAATCCCAACTTGAATTAGAAACAAAAAGCTATATGACCTTGGGGAAACATAGTGAAAGTATGAAAAAGAACTCAGGATCAATATCCCAAGAAAACCTTCTTAATATTTTCATTCATTTCCTTTTTCTACTCACTGTTGAGACATTTGTATTCTCTGTCATTAAAATTCATGCCAGTTAGGTTTACTGTGACATCCTTATTCAGTCCAGACGATGGGACAGGAGAACAAAGTTAACAGAAAGTAACTGAAAGCATAATGTCTGCAAATGATGAGAGTTCCTTATTAAATCTGGTATTATGTTGGAACAGAAGGTATCTTCTCTGGTCTAAAATTCTTTCATTCTAAGTATAACAATCCAGGTTAATAGGATATTCAGATTCCATAATGGGATTACAAGTTAATTCTGTTAATAACTGTTGTAGTTTATGATGAAACGAAATTATTGGACTGCTCTGTAACAACTCTGTTTTATAACAATACCACTCATATTTTCTATAAAGCAGGTATTAGCAGCTAAAATTTGTTGGGCACTTACTATGTATTAAGCACTGTACTAAAAGCTTCTTATTTTATTCTTCAACCAAATCCTATTACCATTAGTTACTTCTCAGAAAGAGTAAGTAACTTGTATATCGCTGGTAACTGGCAAGGCCTGGCTGACTCCTGACCCAGAGAGCCTCTCTGCCACCATGATCTCCTAGAACGTGGTTCTGAATCAAATGCTGATGTAAACAGCAGACCTCCACTCCCACTCGAGTCAGTCCGGAGCAGGTAGCCTGGGACCCAGCTTCGCCATCAACACCGGGGGCAGAGGTACTCACCCAGCCGCACGTACTCCGGGAAGGGCTCCTTGAAACGCAGCTCGTAGGGCAGGACGGCGAGCCGCCTGCGCGCGGCCTTATCCCGAATCTCGTTCACCACATCCCGGATGGTATAGATGTTCTTCCCGATGTCCTGCGGAAAGAGTCACCCAGCTTACATCCGTCCACACCACGAAATGCACTGACCGACTGCCCGCACTACTTCAGGGGTCGCCAGTTCGGTCCCTGCTCCTCTTGGCGGTAGCCCTCCTTACCTGCAGAGCCGCGTCTCGCAGGAAAGCCCCGGCATCCGCCACAACGTGCTCCACGAGCGCCATCTTGGCAGAACGCGCCCTCAGCGCGCTTGCGCAGAGAGCTGGTTCCACCCCTACGTTCCAATCTGGGCCTCTGGAAGCCGGGAGGTACAGTTGTGACTCAGCGGCGCCTCCTGGCGGCCTCATGGGCCTTTCCCAGCTCAGGGGTACCAGCGCGCATGCGCGAGGTCTCCAGCAGCCCAGTCAGGTGTGGGCAGATCAAACTTTGGGAGACATGCGGTCCACCCCTTAGCGCCTTCTTTACGTTTAAATGTAAAACCTGTATAAAGTCTTATTATTACAAGTCCGTCAGTATAGAGAGACTACAATTCATTTTAAGATCACAAGTCTATGAGATAGCTACTGCTTTGTGTCTAAGGGCTAGCTGCTCAGGACAGCTAGTCTCAGCTAACCTGTCTAGTATTTGGTTGTAAGAAGACTAACATCTGGGAGGCCTGGGTGGCTCAGTTGGTTAAGCGGCTGCCTTCAGCTCAGGTCATGATCCCAGCGTCCTGGGATCGAGTCCCACATCCGGCTCCTTGCTCGGCAGGGAGCCTGCTTCTCTCTCTGCCTCTGCCTGCCTCTCTGTCTGTCTGTGCTCACTCTGACAAATAAATAAATTAAATCTTAAAAAAAAAAAAAGACTAACATCTGGGGTAACTCTCAATCTCAGGGTCGTGGGTGTGGGGCCTACTTACAAAAAAAGGGAGAAAGAGAGAAAAAAGGAAGGAAGGAAGAAAGGAGGGGGGCCGGGGTGGGGGGAAAGCGGAAAAGTAAAGGAAAGAAAAGGATAGATAAGAATAGATTGATTAACGGAAAAACCAACCCCTGAGCCACTTTCTTATCCATTATGCTCTGTTGACTGCTGCTTACGTACCCCCACTTGATTTTGGGAGTCTTTGATATCCTCGCCCACTCTAAGCAAGGCACATAATTTACTAGCAAATAAACCTTTGCGGGATGGAACTGAAAGGGAGTATTAGATGACTTCTAAATTCCTTTTGCAATCTGAGATTCTATAATTATGAAATCTTGTCTGTCAAAATTCATGCGGGAGAACTTCAGAAGAATGATGACGTGGGTTTTCTGTCATTCATCATCAGCGTAGTTGAGTCATTCCAAGCCTCTTGTCAAGTCTTCAATCTTATCGCTTGGTTATAATTTATTCATCCTACCCCCCAAAACCTTTCAGTGCCCTAGGCAGTTCTTTCAACAGTTGCCCAAATCTCCTTTCTTTCTCTAAACATCTGTCTCAACTTTTCTTACCATTTATTCTCTTCAGTGGCTCCTGTCTTACCTGCCCTGCCTGAAATAGCATGGTGGAAATGGAACGCTGTTTCTTTCTCTTTTTTTAAGATTTATTCTTAAGGCGCCTGGGTGGCTCAGTGGGTTAAAGCCTCTGCCTTTAGCTCAGGTCATGATCTCAGGGTCCTGGGATCGAGACCCACATCGGGCTCTCTGCTCTGCGGACAGCCTGCTTCCTCCTCTCTCTCTGCCTGCCTCTCTGCCTGCTTGTGATCTCTGTCTGTCAAATAAATAAATAAATCTTAAAAAAAAAGATTTATTTTTAAAAATTTTATTTATTTATTTGACAAAGAGAGACACAGTAAGAGAGGGAACATAAGCAGGGGAAGCGGGAGAGGAAGAAGCAGGCTTCCCACTGAGCAGGGAGCCGGACGTGGGGCTCCATCCCACGACCCTGGGATCATGACCTGAGCAGAAGGCAAATGCTTAACAACTGAGACACCCAGGCGCCCCTGGAAAGCGGTTTCTAATGTTCTAGTTGATCATATCAAATTTTTTTGGTTTTTATTTCTCAGCTTTCTGCTTCTTTCTTTCTTTCTTTCTTTCTTTCTTTCTTTCTTTGACAGACAGAGATCACAAGTAGGCAGAGAGGCAGGCAGAGAGAGAGGAGGAAACAGGCTCCTTGCCAGGCAGAGAGCCCGATGCGGGGCTTGATCCCAGGACTCTAGAACCATGACCTGAGCTGAAGGCAGAGGCTTTAACCCACTGTGCCACCCAGGTGCCCCTCAGCTTTCTGTTTCTTTGCAAAATTTGACATTGCTGACCATCTCCTCTTTCTGGACTGTCTCTCCTCTCCTGACTTTGGTAATATTAAGGATCCTGGTCCCCCTGCCTCTCTGATGGCTCCCCACCCTCCTTCACTGGATTTCATTCTGCCTTGCACACAGAGCACCCTCCACAGAAATGTCTTGGCCCCTTTGTCCTTCTAAGTTCTCTCCTTCAGCAATACTATCTATCTTCAAGGCCTCAATTATTACATTGTAGGAATGCCTCCCAAATCTTTAGGTCAGATCCCTATTTATTTCCCAATCTAGCTTTCTGGAAACATCCATCTAAAAATTTTAGACATCTTGGGGTGCCTTGGTAGCTCAGCCAGTTAAGCATCTGCCTTTGGCTCAGGTTGTGATCCCAGGGTTCTAGAGTCCAGAGTCTGGCTTCTTGCGCTGTGGGGAGCCTGCTTCTCCCTCTCCCACTGGCTGCCGCTCTCCCAGCTTGTGCTTTCTCTCTCTCTCATATATATAAATAAAATCTTTGGGACGCCTGGGTGGCTCAGTTGGTTAAATACATTGGGATGCCTGGGTGGCTCAGTTGGTTAAGCGGCTGCCTTCAGCTCAGGTCATGATCCCAGCGTCCTGGGATGGAGTCCCACATCAGGCTCCTTGCTTGGCAGGGAGCCTGCTTCTCCCTCTGCCTCTGCCTGCCACTCTGTCTGCCTGTGCTTGTTCGCTCTCTCTCCCTCTTTCCCTGACAAATAAATAAATAAAATCTTTAAAAAAATAAAATAAAATCTTTAAAAATAAATTAATAGGGGCGCCTGGGTGGCTCAGTGGGTTAATGCCTCTGCCTTTGGCTCGGGTCATGATCCCAGGGTCGTGGGATCGAGCCCCGCATCGGGCTCTCTGCTCTGCGGACAGCCTGCTTCCTCCTCTCTCTCTGCCTGCCTCTCTGCCTACTTGTGATCTCTGTCTGTCAAATAAATAAATAAAATCTTTAAAAAAATAAATTAATAAAAATAAATAAAAATTTTAGACATCTTCACTCAAGAGGAAGGTTAAAATTGATGTAATTATCTCTTAACTTGCTTAAACTTTTTTTTCCACTCATTAGAGTTCTTATTTTTTACTAGTGGCATTTCCAACAAAGGCAATCAAGGTAAGAATCTGAGTCATCGTAATTCCCACGTTCACTTTTAAAAAAAAGATTTTATTTATTTGAGAGAGGAAAAGAGCATGAGTTGGGGTGAGGGGCAGAGGAAGAGGGAGAGAGAGAATCCCAAACAAACTCTCCACTGATTGTGGAGCCCTACACCAGGCTCAATCCCACAACCCTGAGATCATGACCTGAACCGAAACCAAGAGCTGGACCGGTTAACTGACTGAGCCACCCAGGTGCCCCTCATCTCTTCACCTTCGTTTTCAACCAGTACTTTCCTTGATGCCACTTCTGAAATATTTGGGGTGCCTCTGACTCCTCTACATGCATTCCCTTTACTCATCTTAATCTCATGCCTAGAATATGTAATCCACTCAACATTAGTATTTTTTTCTCTCCTTCTTTAATTGATTGCTCCTGTTGCCTGAAAAGGGAGGGAGGATGTGGGAACTGGACTCCATAATATGTTTTTTAAAGTTGGCAGTAATAATTCTGTAATCCCTAGAATGAAGAAGAATGATCTAGATCAGTGGTTCTCAAACTGGAGGGTGCATCAGAATCATCTGCAGAGCTTGTTAAAACAGATGGGGGGACGCCTGGGTGGCTCAGTTGTTTAAGCGGCTGCCTTCAGCTCAGGCCATGATCCCAGAGTCCTGGGATCGAGTCCCACATCGGGCTCCTTGCTCTGTGGGGAGCCTGCTTCTCCCTCTGCCTCTACCTGAGTTCCTGCCTGTGCTCTCTATCTTTCCGACAAATAAATAAATTAAATCTTTAAAAAAAAAACAAAACAGATGGGTAGGGGGTTCCTGGCTGACTCAGTCTGTGGAGCATGCAACTCTCTATCCTGGGGTCCTGAGATGGAGCCCCACACTGGGTGTAGAGGTTACTTAAAAATAAAATCTTAGGAACAAAAATAAAACAAAAAATGGATGGCTAGGCTTCATCCTCAGATTCTGATTTGTAGACCTGGACAGTGTCTGAGAATTTGCATTTCTAGTAAGTTTTATATGATGATGCTGAGCTGAGGACACACTCCAGAACCACAGATTTAGGGGGATAATGACAAAGAAGATCAGGCTTTCAGCCATTCATTTTCCGGTGAAGACTGAGAATATTTATTAATACAGAAGTTCTCTTGACACCGTGTATCTTTTGTCACTTTTTAAAACAGTATTTTAATTGCTTTTTTGTTTCCTTGTAACATTAGTCTCCAAGTTCCCTAAAGCCTTAGAAGGAATTTAATTTATTCCACAAATATGTATTGGGAGCTAATTTATACCATCATGGGGTGGGTGATACAACAAAATGAGTTTGTGGCTTTGGAGCCAGATCTTGAAGGACAAGTAAGGCAGAAGCACTGAGATATGAAAGTCGAAGTAGTGTTCAGGAAATTGAAGGTAGTATGTGTGGTAGCTGAGGACATCTGGGAACAGGATCCCTCACAGGTGAAGTAAGCCCTGAAATGCTTCAATTTTTTGAAGTTTATGGGTTTTCAAAAGTAAAGAAATCTCACACACTATTACAAAATTATGGTCACTTTAAATGGTTTACGTTAAATTAACACTTTGAAAAACATGTAGAAACATGTAAAAACATGTAGAAGGATTCAATGTATGACTCACATGTAAGACTCAAGTTTTACATGTGAATCCCTGGTGGGTTTTTTTTTTTTTTAACATGTGAACCTGGGTGGCTCAGGTCATGATCTCAGGGTCCTGGGATTGAGCCTCACTTCAGGCTCCCTGTTCAGCAGGGAGCCTGCTTCTCCCTCAGCCCCTGCACTCCTGCTTCCTGCTTGTGCTCTCTCTCTCCCCCTCTCTCTCTCAAATGAATAAATAGAAATCTTAAAAAAAAAAGAGAGAGAAAGGTCTTACTTGTGGTCCAGTGAAGATCTGAATTCATTTCCAGGGCTGGAACATGCAGAGGCTGCGAAACTATGCACTTAACATAGGGGCTAGGGGAAAGGAAAAGTTGATGCAGAAGAAACACTATGTGGAATCAAAAAGTATCCCTAGAATTCCTTTGAACATTTTTGGGAGTGTCCCAAACTTTTTGTCTCTGTCTTTGCCCTTGGTTTTTCTTCTTCAGGAAAATTATGCTGGCCAATCACTACTTAGTTTCCCAGAAGCAGTTCAGTGGTCCCTTCTGTAAACCAGTCTCTACTCAAATCAGTATTTTTCCCAAGGAAAGATTTGTACTTTTCTTTCTTATCAAACTTAAGACATTTTAGTTCTGTTGCTCAATGAGCAGTTTTTATTTCTGCTTTGCATTGTAATTAATTGTGCATTTAAAAAAATTATTTGAGAATGAGAATTAGAGAGAAAACAGGAGGAGGGGCAGAAGGGGAAGCAAACTCTCTGCTGAGCAGGGAGCCCGATGTGACTTGACCCCAGGACCCTGGGATCATGACCTGAGCTGAAGGCAGCTGCTTAACTGACTGAGCCACCCAGGGGCCCCAGTTGTGTGTCTTCTTAAGTAGGTTGGAAATCAGAGACTGTGGGGGGGGAAAAAGAGGGATATTTTTCTTCAAATGAGCATTTCAATTTACCTTTTAACTTTCAGGGGACACTTTTATGAAAACATACTTCAGATGTTTTGGTGTGTCTTTGAAAAACATCTTCTATACTGTGGGATCTACAGCAACGTGTTCAGTGCTCAATAAATATTGATGAAATCTACTTATTCACCAGTTTACTTAAAGAGACCTCCTGTGAGCCAGGCACACTTTAGGACTGTGGCTTTAGGGATATGGCTCCTGTCCTCATAATTCTAGTGGGAAACAGATTACACACACACACACACACACACACACACACACACACACATGCATACATTCATTTATAAGTGAGATAGTGATTAAGTATGGAGGAAATATGGAGGAAAAATATTAAGCAGGAACAGGGGCTGGTAGGAGGGGAAGTAAGAGATGGGTTGCATAGTTAAGCAGGCTGATCAGGAAAGGCTGTGATAGTTGAGCAAACATTGGATGAGAGATGAGGGAGTCAGCCGTCTGACTCTGGGGAAAGAGCTTTCCAGGCAAAGGGAAAATCAAGTCCAAAAGGAGTAACTGGAGATGAGATGTGGGGAGGGATCATGTAGGGCCTCATAGGTGACCATATACACCTTAGGTTTTACTTCTTTAATACACACACAATTGTGAGCATGTTTGCTTAGTTCTTTCTTTTTTAAAGAGGTTTTATTTATTTGACAGAGAGACAGGGAGAGAGAGTCCACAAGCAGGGGAGTGTCAGGCAGAGGGAGAGAAACAGGCTCCCCACAGAGAAGGGAGCCCAATGTGGGGCTCCTCGCAGGGGCTTATCTCAGAATGCTGGGATCATGACTTAAGGTAAAGGCAGATACTTAACCGACTGAGCCACCCAGGTACCCCTGCCTAATCATTTCTTTCTTTTGGTAAACATCTACTTAAATGCTTCCAAATCAAGGAATTCTTTCCTAATCCCTCTCGAATAAGAAAAACTTCCTTCAGTGGAACTAGAGAAGTTTTAATAGTTTTATAAGAGGAAATTAATGTAGAGTTTAAGGTATTAAAGAAGCCTGTATCTCCACGAAATACCATCTTCTGGATTTGGAATGGGAATAGGAAAAGTAGCAGCGCTCAACCAATTTAATTTGCATGCATAATAAGATCCACCTAAATTTGAAAACCCAAAAATAACGATAATTAATTCGCAGTGCTTAAGGCTAATTAAGTGATTAGTATTAATTTTAGTTAATGGTGATTAAGAATGAAAAAACTGAGTCTTCATTCAACTTGTCAAAGCTGAAGGTCCATACTCTTAGTACAGAATGTTGATTTAAAATGTTCTTTATAATTAATAAAATTCTGTTTTGTAAATTAAGGGAACGGGGGTTAGTTTGCTGTGGTGGGGCATTTTATGGACGCAACCGGGGGTTTTGAAGCTTTCCTATCTTAGCTTTATGTCACAAAAACAGATGCTCCATAAATGGCCACTTTTGTGTTTCTAGAGCCTACCTACTACGCATAGGTTGCCAGATACATCAAGTAAAATTACAGAATGCCCAAATTTTTAGCTAAACAGCAAATACTTTTTTTAAAAAAATCTATCTATTATGGGAGTAAATACTCCCATAATAAATATAAATAAATAAATAAATAAATATATTTAAATATATATAAATAAATATAGTATTATACTCTCATGCAGTATTTGGGGCACGTTTACATATTGCATAGTTAATTATTTGAAATTCAAATTTAACTAGGTGTCCATTTTTACTGGGTAACCCTAAGTTCAATAAATACTCGTTGACTTGATTGGCCTCCTTTCACCTGTAAAATGGGGCTAATGATAGACCCGCCTCCGAGGTTGACGGAGTGAACGAAGCGCCTGACAGACAGTGAGCCTTCAACTTATTTGCTTACTCCGGGACCATCTGGTGAGTGGAAACCCCTTCCATTTTCACATACACAAAGGACAAGAAGGCCGTCTCCGGCCAAAGCCGCCCAAACCAGGCCTAGGTTGCCCACACCTGTGAGTCCGGCCGGCCTCTTCCGGGTCAGGTGACCGCACGCGGTCACGTGACCCGGCCCGAGTGCGGGCGGTGGAAGGCGGAAGTGGGAGCGGAGTTCGGCGCCGCTTCTGTGGCCGCAGCAGGTAGCGAGCGCCGGCGCGACGGGCGCTGGGGGTGCGGCGAGCGGGCGAGCGGGCGGGCGGGCCGGGGGCGCGGGGCGAGCGGGGGGCGGGGGACGGCGCGGGGTGGGCCGGGGCGGTGCGGCCCGGGCGCCGGGGGGCGGCGGCTTCCTGTGGGAGGGGCCTGGCTCGGCGGTTCCGGCCTCCGAGGAGGGGTGTCCCGGCTCCCGCCCGAGCGGGGTGGGCGTGCGGCGGGCCGCGCGCGGGGGTGCTTGGAGGTGGGCGCGGAGGCAGCCGAGGGTGCGGCGGCCAGCGAGTTCTGCCGGAAGAGGGAAGGGAGCTTAGGTCCTGGGGATGAAGAGGCGTGACCTTTGTGGAGGAGTCGGGTCTGGAGGAAGGGGCGAATTGGGACTGAGCTGGAACGGTGCGCCTGAGTGTTTGACGTGGAGGGAAAGGAGAAATCGGGAAGAAGATACTGTGTGAACCCAGCCGAGTCTCTTTCTTCCTTTCTCTTTGGAAATGGTTGTTACCCGAGGCTGTGATTTTGGTCCCATTCAGTTTTTAAACTTCAGGAAGGATCACAGAATCTGGATCATTTTGCTTTGGTCACACCCACTTAGTCCCGGTCGGGTAGGGTTCCACTTCTTGGGAACCTAGCCCTTCAGATCATCTTTCTTTCCGATTTTCCCAGGTCTCATCAACTTTGAGCCTTAAGAAAAAGAGTGAGGGCACTTTGACCGTAAAATGGCTTTTAGCCTAAACTATTGACCACGACCTAGCCCAGCATTACCTCAGCAACAGTGACTGCAGAAATCTTGGCCAGAGTATCTGTAGTGCTTTATGACTTTTCTTCTTCGGTTTAAATTATTCAGTTTCCCTTATCATGTGACTGCTTATCTTGACAGTGTAACTAGGTAGGGTGACTGAACGGTCTCTTTTGTGTTTCTTAGTATTGTGACCTGAATCGTGATTTTGATATTAAATACCTGTGTAAAAGCTGCTTACCCTCTTTTTCTTCATGTTTACTAAAATTTGCAGAAGTGAAATGAATATACCACATACATGTGGTATAACTAGAGTGAATGTTCCAACTGGACATTCACAGGAGCCAGAGTCGTTTTGGATTACCAGTAGGAAAAAAAATGACTTTGCTGACATGTTAAGAGTTAAAGTTCTTGGAGTATTTGACATTTAAAAATTATTTTCTTTAGCGGCCTTTGAGTTAGGTTGGGAAGGTATTCAGATTTCAGAGTGAACAAACAGACTTAAGGGAGAGGGACTTGGTGGTTTTTTTTTTTTTTTTTTTTT
>RCUC01123386.1:0-53236 GCA_003697995.1 Taxidea taxus jeffersonii
GACATGGATGGAATTAGAGTGTATTATGCTTAGCGAAATAAGTCAACTGGAGAAAGACAACTATCACATGATCTCCCTGATATGAGGAAGTGGAGATGCAACGGGTGTGGGGGTTAAGGTGGTAGGAAAAGTAAAAATGAAACAAGATGGGATCGGGAGGGAGACAAACCAAAAGAGACTCTTAATGTCATAAAACAAACTGAGGGGGGTGGGGGGGAGAGGCGTTGGGAGAGGGTGGTGGGGTTACATTATATGTTTAAATAAAGCTTAAATAATTAAAAAAAAGACAATAGACCAATTAAAATATGAGCTGCCCTTTTTTTAGAAAGATAAACAAAACTGATAAACTTTTACCTAGAAAGAGAGAGGGCTCAAATACAATGAGGAGAGAAAGGTAATTGATTCCTGTCTCACATCAAAATCCTAGAGGAGAACACAGACAACAACCTCTTCAACCTTGGGCACTGCAACTTCTTGCAAGACATGTCTCTAAAGGCCAGGGACACAAAAGCAAAAATGAACTACTGGAAGTTCATCAAGGTAAAAAGTTTCTGCACAGCAAAGGAAACAATGAAAAAAACTAAAAGGCAACCTACAGAATGAGAAAAGATATTTGCAAATGGCATGACAGATAAAGGTCTGGTCCAAGATCTACAAAGAACTGCTCAAACTCAATACCCCACGAAATAATGAAACCACCCAAAAAATTGGCAGAAGACAGGAAGAGACACTTCTCCAAAGACACACACATGGCCAACAGTCCATGAAAAATGCTCCACATCAATTATCGTCAGAGAATTCAAAACCACAATGAGATACCACCTTCCAGCAGTTAGGATGGCTAAAATTAACAAGACAAGAAACAACAAGTGTTGGCAAGAGTGTGGAGAAAAGATAAACCTCTAACACTGTTGGTGGGAATGCAAGCTGGTGCAATTACTCTGGAAAACAGCGTGGAAATTACTCAAAATTTTAAAAATAGATCTAGCCTATGACCCAGCAATTGCACTCCTGGGTATTTACCACAAAGATACAGATGCAGTGAAAAGAAGGGGCACATGCTCTCCAATGTTCACAGCAGCAATATCCACAAGAGCCAAACTGTGGAAGGAGCTGAGATGTCCTTCAGCATGGGAATGGATAAAGAAGATGTGGTACATACATACCATAGAATAGTATTCAGCCATGAGAAAAGATGAATGCCCACCATTTGCATCAACATGGATGGAACTGGAGGGGGTCATGCTAAATGAAATCAGTCAAGCAGAGTACAACAATAATCATATGTGGAGCACAAAGAATAATGTGGAAGACCACAGGGGAAGGGAGGGAAACTGAATGGGAAGAAATCAGAGAGGGAGACAAACCATGAGTGACTCTTAATCATAGGAAACAAACTGGAGGAGAGGTAGTTTGGGGGTGGGGTAGTTGGAATTGGTATTAAGGAGGGGGACATGTAGTGATAAGCCTTGGGTGTTATATGCAACTAATGAATCATTGACCATTACATCAAAAACTAAACCTTGGCTACTGAATTTAAATTAAAAATGTGAAAAACTTTTTAAAAAAGAAACATGTGCTGTTTCAATGAATATCACAAAAATACAAAGGATCATTAGAGGGTACACTATGAGCAAGTAGAGGCCAACATCTTGGATACCTAAAGAAATGGGTAAGTTCCTAACAACAACCTAGAATGAACTGTGAAGGAAAAATAAAACAAAACAAAAAATCTGAACAGACTGATCACTAGTAAAAAGATTGATTTGATAACCAAATCCTCCCAGGAAACAAATGTCCAAGGCCAGAGATTCACTGAAGAGTTAATGAGAAGAATTAATACCAACCCTTCCCAAAGTGTTTTTAAAAAAGGAGACAAGGGTATACATCCAAACTCATTGTATGAAGGCAGCAGTATCCTGCTACCAAAACAAGACAAGGATGCTATAAAAAAAAAAGAAAGAAAGAAAAGCCAATATCCCCCATGAACAGAGATGCAAAAAATTATTGGCAACATCAATTCAACAATCCATCAGGAGAATCACACAACATGATCCAGTGGGATTTATTCCAGGGATGCAAGGATGATTCCACATCTGGACATCCACCAATAGCACACACCACCTTAACGAAATAAAAGATAAAAATCCGGGATGCCTGGGTGGCTCAGGTCATGATCCCAGTGTCCTGGGATCGAGTCCCACATTGGGCTCCTTGCTCGGCAGGGAGCCTGCTTCCTCCTCTCTCTCTGCCTGCCACTATGTCTGCCTGTGCTCACTCTTTCTAACAAATAGATAAATAAAATCTTAAAAAAAAAAAGATAAAAATCCTAGGTTTGTTACAATAGATGCAGAAAGAACATTTGACAAGATTTGGTATGCATTCATGATAAAGACTCTAAACCCTCTGGGTACTGAGGGAACATATCTCAACCAAACTAAGGCCCTATATGAAAAGCCCAGAGCTGACATTATAGTCCAGGGTGAAATGCTGAAAACTTTCCCACTACCAGCAAGAGCAAGATAAAGATGCCCACTCTTACCACTTTCATTCATCATCATATTGAAAGCTCTAGCCAAACCATTTAGACAAAAATAAATAAATGAATAAAATAAAATCTAAATAGGTGAAGGAAATGGTCATTATTTGCAGATGACATGATAGTACATGTAGAAATGCCCAAGGAGTTCACAAAAAAATTGTTAACAAATAAACAAGTTTGAATAAATTAGAATAAATAAATTCAGTAAAACTGAAGGATACAAAGTCAATATACAGAGACATGATTGCATCTCTTTTTTTTTTTTAATGTATTGATTTGACACAGAGACAGAGTGAGAGAGCATAAGCAGGGGGAGCAGCAGAGAGTCAGGGAAAAGCAGACTCCCCGTTGAGCAGGGAGCCCAATGCTGGACTCATTCCCAAACCCCAGGATCATGATGTGACCTGAAGGCAGACACTTAACCAACTGAGCCACCCAAGTGCCCCAGTTTGTATTTCTATATACTGATGACCAACTTTCACAATGAGAAATTAAGAAAGCAATGCCATTGACAATTGCATAAACAAAAAAAAGTCTAGGAATAAAGGTAACCAAGAATGAGGAAGACCTGGTATACTGAACACAGGGTGGAAATGGAAGGAAAAATATGTGCATGTTGGTGGGTGAATGTATGGGCCAAAGATCTGGAAGATGATACAAATAAATGGAAGCATACACCATGCTCATTAACTGGAAGAATTAATAATCTTAACATGTCCACATACCCAAAGCAATCTGGAGTAAGAAGAAGACAGAGAGAGTCCAACACGGCAGAGGAGTAGGACACCTTCATTCCATCTGGCACAAGGAATTTAGCTAGACAGCTATCAAACCATTCTGAACACCTGCAAATTCAAGCATAGATCCAAGAAAAGAATAGCAGCAACTCTATAAACAGAAAAGTGACCACTTTCCACAAGGTAGGAAGTAGAGAAAAGTGAGTCTAAGCTGATAGGTGGGAAGATAAACCCTGGTGGGAGGAAGCCTCTGTCAGCCAGCTACTGCCAAGTCCGAGCGGCAGTGGAACACAAAATCAGAACTTTGGGAAGTCTACTCTGGTGAGTGATGTCACTCTGGCAGCTGGGCAAGGGGTGGAACCCTCGAGAGGTTTCAGAATCCTCAGGGTCCCAGGAAGATCAGGGGCACTTGAGAACAGCAGAGCTTCCAGATACCAGAGCAGGGAAGCTGGCTGCAAAGAGTGAGCCCAGGAGTGGGCTCAAAGCTGGAGGTTGCCATAAACTGTGATCCACAGCACAGTCTGGCCACTGCCCTTTAAGAAGGGACACAAGAAGTGACACAATTGGGGAGAGCCCCCTTCCTCCCCCAGGAGGAGTGGTGTCTGAGCATGCTGCAGGTGTCTGCTGGGTTTGGAGACTCCAAACAGGGTCATGTTCCAGAGACAGAAATGCTTGGTCACAAGTCCGGTGAGTATGGAGTGTGGACAGAGAATAGGGAGACATGAAAGATTGTCCGCTTTTCTGTGAGGGCACACTGAGGAGAGGAGCCACAAGCTCTCAAATTTGGGGCCAGAGATAGGGAGGCCTCCATGTTCATTCTCATCCCAAAAGATTGGGATCATTCCCTGCATATTTTCAAACCACAATGTTTTGAAAATGAATTCAGTTACAGGTGGAAAGAACTCAACTACACAAGCATCCTACTAAAGAATGTATGGGTCAACCAGTCAATTCAAGATTAATTCTAAAAATTCATGGACACACAGGAGAATTAAAACACAACCTTTCAATATCTTTGGGATGCAGCAAAGGCGGTACTAGGAGGGAAGTATATAGCACTACAAGCCTTTTTCAAGAACCAGGAAAGGTCTCAAACACACAACCTAACCCTACACCTAAAGGAGCTGGAGAAAGAGTAGCATAGAAAACCTAAACGCAGAAGGAGAAGGGAAATAATAAAAGATCAGAGCAGAAATCAATGAAGTAGAACCCAAAAGATATTAGAACAGATCAACAAAACTAGGAGCTGCTTCTTTGAAAGAATTAATAAGACTGATACACCCCTGGCCAGATTTCTCAAAAAGAAAACAGAAAGGATACAAATCAAAAAATCATGAACCGAGAAGAAGAGATCACATCCAACACCAAAGAAATATGAACAATTATAAGAACATAGGATGCCAACTCTATGTCAACAAATCAGGCAGACTTGAAAAAATGGATGCATTCCCAGACACATAGAAATGACCAAAACTGAACTGGTAAGAAAAGGAAACATGAAGAGACTCATAATCAGCAAGAAAATTGAAGCAGCCATCAAAAATCCTCCAGGAAACAAGAGCCCAGTACCATATGGCTTCCCAGGGGAATTCTACCAAACATTTAAAGAAGATTTAAAATATCTTCTTCTGAAACTTCTGAAAAATACAACTGGAAGGAAAACTTACAAACCCTTTTGATAAGGCCAGCATTACCTTGATCCCAAAATCAGACAAAGACCCCACCCAAAAGGAGAATTATGGACCACTATCCCTGATGAATATGGATGCAGAAATTCTCACCAATATACTAGCCAATACGATCCAACAGGATGATTCACCATGATCAAATCTAATTTATTCCTGGGCTGTAGGGGTCGTTCGACAACTGAAAATCAGTCAGTGGAATCCACTATCTTAATAGAAGAAAGAACAAGAACCATAGGATCCTCTTAATAGATGCAGAAAAAGCATTTGATAAATTAATGTTTCCCTTCTTGATCAAAACTCTTCACCGTGGAGGGTTAGAGGGTACCTCCACATCACAAAGGCCATCTATGGGAAACCTACAGAGAATATCACTCCCAATGGGGAAAAACTGAGAGCTTTCCCCTTCAAGTCAGGAACACAACAGGGATGTTCATTCTCATCACTATTATTCAACATAGTACAGAATTCCTAGCCTCAGCCATCATACAACAAAAAGAAATAAAAGTCATCAGAATCAGCAAAGAAGAAGTCAAACTCTCACCCTTTGCAGACAATAGGATACTTTCTGTGGAAAACAGACTGTGGAAAAAGACTCTACCGAAAAATTGCTAGAACTCATCCAGGAATTTCATAAAGTGGCAGGATATAAAATTAATACACAGAAATAACTTGCATTTGTCTACAGCAACAATGTGACAGAAGAAAGAGAAAGTAAGGAGTCCATCCCATGTATAATTGTACCCAAAACTATAAGATACTTAGGAATCCATCTAAGCAAAGAGGCAAAGGATCTGTATTCAGAAAACTATACCATAGTCATGAAAGAAATGAAGGAAGATACAAAGAAATGGAAAAACGTTTCATCCTCATGGATTGGAAGAACAAATATTGTGAAAATGTCTACGTTACCCAGAACAATCCAAAGAATCAATGCAATCCCTATCAAAATATCATCCACATTTTTCACAGAAGTGGAATAAATAATCCCCAAATTTGTATGGAAGCAGAAAAGACCCCGAATAGCCAAAGGGAAGTTGAAAAATAAAACCAAGGCTGATGGCAACCCAACTGCAGACTTCAAGCTCTATTACAAAGCTATAATATCAAGACAGTAGGATCCTGGCATAAAAACAGACACAGATTAATGGAACAGAATAGAGAAACCAGAAATGGAACCTCAACTCTAGGGTCAACTAATTTTCCTCAGAGCAGAAAGGAATATCCAATGAGGGGGGAAAAAAGTGTCTTCAATAAATGGTGCTGGGAACATAGAACAGCCATATGCAGAATAATGAAACTTGACTCTTTCCTTATACCATACACACAAAATAGACTCCAAGTGGATGAAAGACCTCAATGTGAGACAGGAATTCATTCAAATCATTGAGGAGAACAGAGGTAGAAACCTCTTTGACCTCAGCCACAGCAACTTCTTGCTAGACACGTCTCCAAAGGCAAGGGAAACAAAAGCAAAGATGAACTGTCAGGATTTCATCAAGATAGCAAGCTTTTACACAGCAAAGGAAATAGTCAACAAAACCAAAAGACAAAAAAAGAACGAGAGAAGATATTTTCAAATGACATATCACATAAAGGGCTCATACCCAAAATCTAGAAATAACAAAATCTAGAAACAAACTCAACACTCAAAGAACAAATAATTCAATCAAGAAAAAGGCCAAATACATGAACATACATTTCTCCAAAGAAGACATCCAAATGGCCAACAGACACATTAAAAAGTGCTCAACATCCCTCGACATTAGGAAAATACAAATCAAATCCATAATGAGATACCACATTACACCCATCACAATGGCTAAAATGAACAAATCCAGAAATGACAGGTGTTGGTGAGTCTGTGGAGAAAGGTGAACCCTTTTATACTGTTGGTGGGAATGCAAGCTGGTGAAGCCACCCTGAAAAACAGTGTGGAGGTTCCTCGAGAAGTTGAAAATAGAGCTACCCTACAACCCTGCAACTGCACTACTGGGAATTCAATCCAAAGATACAAATGTAGTGATCTGAAGGGGTACCTGTCTCTGGCAGCAATGTCCACAAGAACCAAAGTATGCAAAGAGCCCAGATGTCCATCAACAGATGAATGGATATATATGGGCATATATACAATTGAATATTATGCAGCCATCAAAAAATGAAATCTTGCCATTTACAATGACATAAATGGAACTAGAGGGTATTATGCTAAGCGAAATAAGTCAATCAGAGAAGGACAATTATCATATCATCTCACTGATAATTGGAATTTAAGAAACAAGGCAGAGGATCATAGGGGAAGAGAAGAAAGGAAAGGAAGAAGAAGAAAGGAAGCAAGATGAAACCAGAGAGGGAGTCAAAGCATAAGAGACACTTAATCTTAGGAAACAAACTGAAGGTTTCTGAAGGAGATGGGAGTGGGGGAATGGGGTGGCTGGGTGATGGGTGTGGGGAGGTTATGTGCTGTGGTGAGCGCTGTATGCTGTGTAAAGTGGAAGGATCACAAACATGTACCCTTGAAACAACACATTATATGATCATAATAAAAAAGAAGTGAAAGAAAAACTTTTAGAATACAAATGTAAATGAGGTCAAAATAAATAAGTAAATAATCTCATTGATAAAATGCAAGCAAGCAAGCAAACAAGCCACTAGGTGACCTGGAGTCACCACACTCTAATTTCAAGCTCGATTACAAGCTGTTGTCATTAAAACAGTATGGTACTGCATAAAATCAGACACACAGGACAACGGAACACAACAGAATGCTCGGAAACTGAGAATCATTGTACTTCTGCCAACAATTATTCATGCGTATATTAAAAGTATAATTAAACTTAGCTCTGATAGGATTATTAACTCTGAATGGGAATTAATAATATTGATGTCCTGTTCCAACGTTTGCTTCCAATAAATGCAGTTTTTAAACATACTGTTTTATATAAATATATATTATAAAATAAGGATAATTTAGAATCCATACTTTTAAGAAAAATTAAATTCACTTTAATAAACCTACCATGGAAAAGGAAATACAGATATCCATCATCACAACTGAGAACCTCACAAAAGAAGACAATCAGACACAATCTGGTGTCTGATGGAAGAACAGAATGCTACTTAAGTAGTTCTGTGCAAATGTCCAACCTGCTGGAAGCTGTAGATCCAGGTACTCATTTACAAAAACACAGATGTCAGAGAAAAGGCCTACCAAAGAGCATGAAGACATCACCAATGAAGTCTACAGTGCATATATTCTGACAGGAAAAATATTTTCCCAAAAAAATAAACTGTAAGACCAAAATGAATGAATGAATGAAGAGAGAGCAAGAAAGAAGAAGAAAAAAACAAAGAAAGAAAGAATAAAGGGAAAGAAAAGAAAGGAGAAACCTCAGAAACTAACACACACGTGTATGGTCTTAACTTATGACACAGCAACAGCAAATATACAATGGGGAAAGGATTGTCTCTTCAGTGAATCATACTGGGAAAACTGGACACTAAATGCAGAAGAATGTGACTGGATCAATTCCTACATGGCTCATTCACATTATGAGTGGATGACTGACTTGAACCTAAGAACTGAATCCATAATCCAGGTTGTCAATTTCTCAATATTGGTTTTGGTGAAGAGTCTCTTACATCAGACACAAAAAGAAAAGGCAACAAAAGCAATAATACACAAGTAGAAGGACATCAAACTGAAATTTCTGCATGACGAAAGAAACCATCAAACCCCTCAAGGCAGTCTCCCCAATGAGAAAAAATATCGGCACATCCTATGTGTGAGAAGAGGCTAACATCCAAAATCCACAAAACACTCCTTCAAATCCAAAAGCAAACTGAATAAAAATTGGGGAGAAAATGTGAATAGACACTTTCCACAGATGGCATACAGGCTGCCAACAGACACAGAGAAAGTTGTTCAACATCACTAATTGTCATCAGGGAGACAGAAGTCAAAACCGCAATCAGCTATCACCTCACAAGTGTGGGAACAGCAATCATCCCAGAGACAGACACCAGATGTGGTCAAGGGTGTGCACATGAGGGGACCCTGTGCACAGTTGGTGGGAATGGAACTTGGGGCAGCCACGGTGACAAACGCTAGAGGTTTTGGGAAAAATTAATGACTACCACATGACCTGATCATTGCTCTACTGAGTATTTCTTTGGCGAACACAACAACACTCCCTCCAAAACAGAGATGCACTCTCATGTTCACGGCAGCATTATTCACAATAACCTGACATGGAAACATCGACCTTGGGAAGCTTATGAGAAGAGACTCTGACACAAAGACACAAACACCAGAGACTCTCATGGACATTCTACATGGAAAAAAAAAAAAAACTGAACACACTGATCATGAGAACAGATGGATGGTTGCCAGATTTGGGTTTGGTGGGGGGAAATGGGTAAAGGTAGTCAAAGGTGCCATGTTTGAGTGATAAAATCCACAAGTCATGGAGTGTTCTGTGCAGCATGGAGATGAACACTAACTCTGCAGGATGGGGTACAAGCTCCCCCACTACTTGAAAGTACAGTGTTCCTAGGAAACCTTCACAGCAGAACTGCATAAGCAGAAAAAGGAATGACCGTTCATGTCTACAGAAAAATGAGTGAGCATGCTCAGACAACAAAAATTCCTTCTCCTTGGCTTTTCTTAGGCCTCAGGACACCACATCCCAACGGATGCCCAAAATAAATGGAGATAAAGCACAGCAGATGCTCACAGACACAATTCAAAGCACTGGTGGCTGGGCACAGAAAGCAGTGCCCAGGAAGGAGCTGGCTGGGGTGCACACTGCCTCTTTAGTGGTTTCCCACAATACAGATGCTGAATCCAATGCCAACTTCTTGACATTTTTTAAAAACTTTTTTCATAAGAGGAAAATCTTCTTTCAGGTTTCTTCCTGCTACTAGAGGTGGGTAATAACTTGGGTCTCTCCAAAAAGCCAAGTGTCTTACCATAAACTTTCAGAAAAGTGGGAGAGACTTGCACTTCAAAGCTGCTGAAAGAGTAGATGTTCCAAGTTCTCCTAGACACAAACATCAGCAGGTTCCCTGTGAAAGGCACTTTCCTCAGCAGATGGAACACAGACTACCTCCTACCCCCAGAAACCTCCACCTTTGTCTCACTCAGGACAACCCACAAGAGCTCGGACTTACCTCAATTCCTCCTTTCTCCCATTCCCAATATCAAACCCATCAGCAAATCCTGTGAGCTCTATCTTCAATAGGCACCCAGAATAGCTCTAAACCCTCCTTCCAAGGCTGCCTGTCTGGTCCACACTGGAGCCCATCTCTTGCCTGAGTTCCTGGAAAAGCTTCATCATCGACCTCCCTTGCCCATCCTCAACCCTGTGTCATCTGTTCTCAACACTGTTGCCAGGAAGGCCCAGTGAAACAGGGTCCCATGGGGTCACAGCCCTGCACTGGCTTTCTACCACGCTACTGTCACCTCTCTGAAGTCATGTCCTAAACTGTCTCCTGTAGCCACAGGGCTTGCTGCTCCTGGACATATCTGGTATGCTCCTGCCCCAGGGCCTTTGCATATGCTTTCCCTACCATTTAGAAGGCTCTTGGTGTGATATCACTCACCTTCTTTTGAACTTGACTCAAGCATCACTTTCCTAGTGAAGACCCACCTCATCCCCATGAGAATAGCAAGCACCACTGCCACCCCCCTTCAGCACCCCAGCCCTGTCTCCTGCTTTCTATTTCCAGACCAGTTATCACAGTCACCAGGCCATCTAGGCAAGGGGGAAATTGAGCCCTACTCCAATGCTTTCACCACGGACTCGATCCAATTTCCTAGTCCAGAGTGCTGGGGGAAAAGGTGACCAGAGCTCTTGTACAGCCAGGATACCCAGGACAATGGGTCCCCCTGTGACACCCTGAAGACCATCAGGAAAATGAGCCGTAAGAGGAATCCACTTGCACATGAAACCTGAAACCAGACACCTTCCTCGATTCCAGGTGAGCACACACACATCCTTCCCTTGCCTGATGGGCTCATTGGAGAAAGCTGAGCAGAGAAGCATCCCAGGGTCCACATCTCCCTCTGGCCAAGGTCCTGGGAAACAGACATCTCTCCCCCCTGCACCAGCCACCTGTGATTGATGGCCAGCATCCTCCCTTGCTGGGGCAGAACAGTGCACCTGTCCCTCTCTCCTAGGACGTCATCACAAACCAGGCTTTGCTGCACACTTTTCAGGAAGGAACCTGCAGCAGCAGCAACAGCAGCTGGCCACCCAGGATCCATGTCAGTCTCAAATGTCTGGCCCCATGTGGAGCTAGAGCTTCAAGGAGACTGGTGTGCCATGTGGCCTTGGAACCTAATGGCAGGAGCTGACATTTCAGTTCTAAATGAAAACTGGCCTCTCCCACACAGCACAAGAAAGTGGAGGATTTCTCAGGGATGTGGCTCTGGAAGAAGTGCTTCTGTTGGCTGAATTCACAGGCACCAGGCAGAGGACACCTGCGGTGCCTTGCCCGAGGAAGCAAGGGGCACACTGGGCAAGAACCCATAGTGCTGCCTGTGGGCTCCTTCCCACCAAGCTCCCTGCTGAGACAAGGGCTAGAGAACCAAATAGGAAGCAAGTTTCCTATCCCATCTGCAGCAGGAGGGCTGGCTGGGGAGCAGAGCCCTGTCCCTGGAGCAAGCTGGTCTGTGCATCAGGAGTGAAGGCACACCACCATGGCCTCACAGTCTCCCAGATATCTGACCAGACTCCCCTGCCAGGCTCACACCTGCGGACACGGTGACTCCTAAGACCCAGAGACTGCTTTCCACCCCAGCTCACTGCTGCTCACAGAGAAGCAAACTCCAGGCTCAGAAACGTATTCATCATTAGCTCTGGAATTCCCTGGGTTTGTCTACATTGGCCCACTCAGGTGTCCTTTCCAGATCATTCCTCCAGTGCCCTAAGGTTTCGAGCTACCTTCAAGCTGCCCTTCAAAAGGCAAGAATGGGGGACGCCTGGGTGGCTCAGTTGGTTAAGCAGCTGCCTTCGGCTCAGGTCATGATCCCAGCATCCTGGGATCGAGTCCCACATCGGGCTCCTTGCTCAGCAGTGAGCCTGCTTCTCCCACTGCCTCTGCCTGCCACTCTGTCTGCCTGTACTCGTTCCTGCGCTCTCTCTCTCTATCTGACAAATAAATAAATAAAATCTTTAAAAAAAAAAAACAAAAACAAAAGGCAAGAATGGGTCCGTTTAAGCAGACCAGCCAGCGACTCTGTGTGTGGGAAACTCAGACCACATCCTCCCTAAACACTTCCAAGTCCAAGCTTCAAACCCTCCCTCACTGGGCACGGAGAACCATGTCAGCATGAACACTGCTCTTTCAAATCTCTTGTCTCCCATTCCTTCAAATCGGAAATGAAGCTCCGGTCACCACTCTATTTTTCCCTCAGAGAAGTAATGAAAAAGATAGAATAAAACACTATGTGGGCAGAGCACACTGCTATGCAAATAGAATTTCATGTTCCTTCCCATACAGACAGCCCAACATGGCATATACTAATGAGAGGCACCACAAGTTCAGTCCTCATATATATACTTGACCTTGTGTTTTTCCTTTTGATATTTGGATCTTGAAGTCAGTGTCTACATTGCTTTCTTAAAATAACAAGAATGATAATGATATGGTCATGTAAAGGTCTGGGTCTCCATAACCAGACAATATGGCTCTGGTTCAGATAAGGATGAAGACACCTCTTCCCAGAAAGCAAAGCCCACACCCTCAGGGATCCTGACACATGCCTCATGGGTGATGAGCTCCTTTGTTCCATGGAGTTGTCCCAGTGCAAAGGATGTAGGCACCCTCCAGGGCTCATTCTGTTTCTTAATCAATTCCCCAGTACTAGTCACAAGGGACTCACTGGGTCAGGTTTCAGAGCCCAGGATGGGCTGCCAGGTAAGCAGCTCCACCATCTCCCCAACCAGGGAAGGGTAGATGTTCTCTGGGAGCACAATGAGCCACTCCCTGAGCTACTCAACAATCTATACTCCTTCTCCATTTGTCCTCCTCACAAAGGCCACTGCACCCTGTTATAGCCCTGTGCCTGCGTTTTACTTTAAAAAATATTTTCTAACATTAAAATGTAGTTCATGGAAGAGAAAAACATGAACACCCACAAAGAATTCTTTTAATATTTCAGATTTGTTTCCCATTGTTTAATTAAAACAGGAAATAAAAATGCACAGATAGCCCCTCCCACTATCAGGTTCAACTCACTGCAGTGACTTAGAGGAGAGCAGGAAATACAAGAGGAACAGATGTTCTGATGACCATCATTTCCGTCATCGAGTTTGTGAAACTCCACACCTACTCAGAGAAAAAAGCCCAAACCAACGTCATGGCCTGGCAACATGGAGAAGTCTGAACTGGAGTGACAGGGACAGATGAAGAGCTCGTGTGTGATGGCTGAGGCTAGTGGCACAGAAGAAGGGGCTCTGCCAGCTCTCCACCTGGGCCTCACCTATCCTCAGCCAGGAACCTGTTCACAGGCCTGACCTGTCACAGCAGTCACACGGGAGACACACAGCCACCCCTGGAGCAGCCCTGCCCACACCCTCCTGCAGAATGCACTCGGATCTCCTCCAGGACCCCTGGCAGCTCTACCCAGACCTGTAACTCCCCTGTCTGCTGCAATGCTCCAGGATTCCCCCCTCTTGTCAAAATTACACTGGCCCAAGGCTTTCATAAATGTGTCTTATTTCTCTCAACTCACCTTCCTACCTGGGCAAACTGTGAGTAACATATCAATGCAACATGAACATGCTCTGAGATCTGAGTCCTTCCTTGTAGACTTCTGAGGACTCCTTGTGCAATAAAATACCATAGCCTATGACGGGGGTGATAAAACTATTATTTACAGAATACAGCCCAAATCACCTGTTATTTGCTCTTCATTAGCTCGAAAGTTTCTGTGTAAAAAGCCTTTCCCTAGATATTACCTTCCAGCAATTTCATGAGGAGAATCAAACTCTGTGGGATAACCTGACTCACCCAGTATGACACAAGCAGTTCCAGAACACATCCCAGGCTCCTGAAGTCCACCAAGCCCCTTGAGGCCACCAGCATGCCTCTATCCAGGAGAATTCCCAAATATTCTCCTCCTGACTCCACCACCAAAGAAACTACAGAGAAAGTGTGGCACATCAAAACATCTTGATGATACATTTAGTCAAACCAGAAAGTCAAGCTTTACTTTTAAATGGTGAAAGCCTACTTGGAATAATTTTTAATTTTCCCTCTACCTTAACTGGAGCTCTTTAGATAAAAACACTAATCAGTTATGAAACATCACCTTTGGCAAATGACAAGACATCATACATGTCTATATTTGGTTGCAAAAAGGCACCTAACTCTAGATGTTGGCCATTCGACCATACCCTAGGCCTAAGTGAATAAACACTGTTAAATGAAGGATCAAATTATATATTTAAAATACACAAAGAGTAAATCTCATCTTCCTTCTCTAATACAAGTGATTTCCTAGGAAACAGATGTTCAGATTACATTTTGTAAGCAGTAAATGAACAGAGAAAATTGTATTCCCTGTAATGTTCTACCTGCAGGGAAACTAAGTAACTCTTGCACCAAATCCAGAATGTGGACAGCTACTTAAGTTTTACTTCATGGCTCAACTAGAGAAAAGAGAAAAGCCCAGGAGGTTTTGAAAGAGAAGTCTTACTTCCAGTCCTGACACGTAAGTAACATTGCACCCAGTGTATCTGCTGCTTTCTCGGAACATGGATGTCCTGTGACAAGCTGCATGACTGACTCAGATGCTGTTGTTCAAAACATTGGGGGGCACCTGGGTGGCTCAGGGGGTTAAAGCCGCTGCCTTCGGCTCGGGTCGTGATCCCAGGGTCGTGGGATCGAGCCCCGCATCGGGCTCTCTGCTCTGCGGACAGCCTGCTTCCTCCTCTCTCTCTCTCTCTGCCTCTCTGCCTACTTGTGATCTCTGTCTGTTGGATAAATAAATAAAATCTTAAAAAAAAAAAAAAAATTGGGACTCGTGGAGCCAAATCAGAGAAGTGTTGTCAGGTGGGGATAAGAAGGCACCTCTGACCTAAGGCCGGCACACCTGCTTCTGTTCCTGGGAGAAGGGAAAACACAGATTCGTTTGTTTTCTTTTTTCTTCCTTTTCTTTCTTTTTTGGAAACACATACTTGTTTCTTAAGTAGTAATTATCAGCATTCTAAAGTAGACCAATGACTTTGTCTTTTTTTGGAAAAGTGAAATTATCCTTCCACAGGAACACCTCAACTCACCTGTTCCTTGTGCAATTTGAGTGGGGTCTGGTTTCCTCCAGCTTCCAGCCCCCACCTGGAGGACGCTCCTGCAGGATCCTGACAGCCCATTACCACCATCCCCTGGGACATGGGGCACAATGCTAAAATTGGGAGATGGCGCTGAGGCTGTTGCCGACACACTGGTGCCTGAGGCGGGGGAACAGGAACCTGGAGGACCCTCCAGCGGGATCCTGATAGCCCATTACCACCATCCCCAGGAATATGGGGTGGGGGAGACAATGCTGAAGCTGGGGTATGGCTCTGGGGCTTGTTAGTGCCACACCTGGGAGGGGGGAGGGGGCAGGAACCAGGAGGACCCTCTGTGCACAACTCTTACAGCCCATTACCACCAAACCCGCAGACAGCGCACAAAATGTTGAAGCTGGGGGACTATTCTGGGGCTAGCACCACACTTGTAGGGGGTGGTGAACAGGGAAAACCCTGCTGAATTCGGGGTGCTGCTCAAGGTCCATTACCTGCACTGTGCCAGTGGGCTGGAGGCACCCCACTGAAGTTGGGGGCCATGTGCTGTCTTTACATGCACTATTCCTGGGGAACATGGGAACCCCTGAAATGTCCACAACCTATCCCACAAAAGCCTGGGTGAGCGGGCGCCCTGGAGTTCAGGGTCTGGGGGAGAGGGCCAGTTGATGGACATTGGGCAGAAGAGACTTTCAAGGGAAAAAGAAAACCCATCTGAGTCCCCACGATGAACTCGCTTCATGCGCCCTTTGAGGACCCTATCCCCAGGATGACCACACCAGAGCCCAGCCTGTACTCACCAAAGCAGGACACAGGCCCAGGATCTCTCCCAGCTCCCCGGTGCCTGCTCTGCCTCTGCACACTAAGGCAGCTGTGGATCCGCCCACAGAGGACATAGCTCCACCCCCACATGCTGATCGGTTGGGGAGGGTAGTGCCCTGAGCCCATTGGATGCCGCGTCTGCCTGTACCTGGCGACCCGCCCTTACACCTGCATCTCCCCGCTTTTGCAGGTACTACTGGAGGTGGTGCCTCCTGGCTCGCACACCTGGCTCCACAGGGCAGCCATGGGCGGGTCGTGGGCAGGGCCCCTCCTCCCCCAGAAATATGGCCCCTTTCGGAGACCCCTCTGGCTGTAGACCACCCTCAGAACCCTGCCCCTTCCGTTCCTGCACCAGCCCTGCCTGTGCAGCTGTTACTGGCTCCTGGCAAGGTCAGCTGCTCTCAGACCTTCCCAGACTTGAGCTTTAGGAAATGCAAATGTTGGGGCGCCTGGGTGGCTCAGTCATTTAAGCTTCCGCTTCAGCTCAGGTCTTGATCCCAGGGTATTCTGATCCAGCCCCTGATCTGGCTCCTGGCTCATCTGGAGGCCTGCTTCTCCCTCTCCCACTCCCCCTGCTTATGTTCCCTCTCTCTCTCTCTCTCTGTCTCTGTCAAATAATAAATAAAATCTTAAGAAAGAAAGAAAGAAAGGAAGAAAGAAAGAAAAGAAACGCAATGGTTTCCCACATTTCCAAGGCAATTTTAAGACCCAAAAAGTAATCCTCTAAGCATGAGGAGCTCCACCTTCTGGTCTCACCCATGGAGTAGATAGTGCTGCTCAGACCTTCCCATCCTTCTAGAATGAGCCCATTTGTCCTGGAATATATATTCATAGGGTTGGTTCTGCAGGGAAGCTCCAGGATGAACAAGAACAACTGCCCTTCCATGCTGTTGGAGTGGTGAACCGGGAACATTGATTCTTCGCTTAAAAAGAAAACATATTGTTATTGCCGACACTAAAGGAACAAACCACTTTAAGCATTTTTAGATAGAAAAGAAGAGAGTTTTATTCAAACCCAAGTCAAGACAGCTGCTGGGAGACACAATCTTCACAAGGAAGGGAGTGCTCCAGGGAAGGAACATTTGGAGCAGGTTTCTATATTTGGTCTGTTTTGTTTTACATACAGAGTGACACATCATCATGAGGAAGAACTTCCAGAAAGTCAGAGACTTTCTCTTATGTTTTCAGTATGTGCAAGTCAGTATGACTTTAATCCTATGGGAGCAGGAGAGGTCCTTTTGTTTTTCTTATCTTTATGTTTGCAATAGCATTTTTTTGGTTCTCTTCTTCCTCCCAAAGGTGATGTACAACATGTGCTTGGGGCAGAAATAGGGCCCATGAACTGAGGTTTTGCACAGTCATTTTGAGCTTGGTAAAATGTTAAAGGATAGCTTCCCTGGGAGCCCGGGATCCAGGCCCATAGATGGTAAAAGACAAAAATTTCCATTATCATTCTAATTACTAATAAAGAGAGGAACTTGAGACAAAAGCACTTCTAACAATACTACCAAGAAGTCAAAATGATGCCTACAGAAGGTTACCTGTTCCATGGTCAACACAGGTAACAGAGGTGTTCACAGAAGCTGGGCTCCTCCCTTTCTCCTGCCCAAATCTCTGAAGCACACAGATAATTTAAAGTCAGAATTTTAGAGCCTCCTGACATCTTAGAGATGTCTGGCACCACTCCCTTGGACTACAGAATAAAAGAGTAGCTCATTGTCACAACACTAATTGAAGCATGAAGTCCCCCTAAAGCTTGGATACACTGTCTTAGTTCTTTCCCTGCAGATTTCAGCTAATGTAAGTCACAGTCATACCATATAAACACTATGATGGTTGGGAAGTAAGTAATCGTGGGTAAAGGAATAGTTTAGTAAAGTTTATAAGCATTGTCTCACTTTGTAGAAGAGACTGAGCTGAGTGTTTTGAAATACTATTTCAGACCTGTCTTGCACACTCTGAACATACCAGAACCTGAATCAATTTTAAAAAGATAGCTCTTTCAGTAACTTTAATATCAGATAAATATTATAATGTCTCTATTCCTAGGGATCTTTTCATATCTTACTCAGAGGTCCTCCACTCTTAATGATCATGATGGGCAGAGGTGAAAAGGCCAGCTGAATTCATTCCAGTTGACCCCACAAAAAGAAAATCCTGAGATGTGAGATGTTTCCAGATCAAGAACACCAGAAGTAAGAAGAAAACAGTACCGTGTATGGAATAACAAGGTATTTGGAGTCAGTTTGGGGACCCCACTTGGGTTTCTGACACTAAAATTCTCTGTGACTCAAGTCATCTCTGAGTCCCTGTCTAGACATCTAGAAAATGTGACTAATAATATCTACATCATAGTTTGGAAGTTTAAGAGGGAGAACTCCAAAAAGAGCCGGTGTGATGGCTCTCAAGAGCAGGTGTCCAGGAAGCCATGATTACTACTGGGGTCTCTTTCTTTTTCAGAAGAAAAAACACATGTTGAATCCATGTTTCTAAGAGATGACTCACAAGATGATTTTCAAACCTTAAGGACGGTCAAGAATCTGTTATTGTGTTGTATTTCACTCAGAAAGCATGCTGTTGGACTGGTGAGGACAATACCATAACACCATCATCACTAGGGGTGTGGAGCTTCCCATTTCCATACAGCCATGTTGTCCCCCTTAGCTCAGGGCCACCAGAAAGGACAGCTTGGGCGGTGGACACCAGCATCACTAGGAGTGGGAAGCTTCCCATTTCCATATGGCCATGTTGTCCCTCTTAGCTCAGGGCTACCAAAATGGGCAGCTGTGGGGGGACCACAAGCCAAGGCTGCCATTTGGGGCTGGGGCAGGCACAACTCTGACTTAAGGCTCATCTTCTGTCTAGCTCTTTATACTGCTCTGCCCAGATAGAGTGCCATTGTCTGCAAGCTCTGATGTAGGAAGGGTTGAGAATCTCCCTTATGAGTCCCTCTCTGGTCTTTAGGAAAGGTAGCAAAGTTACATTTAATTTTTAAACATTGAGGGACTTCCTGGTTTTCTTTTCATTATGACTATGGCTCAATTCTCCTGTGCTCTAAGAATATAATCTAGTTAATTTCAGGCTTTAAAATATGTAGACTTGCTTCATGGCCCAACATTTCACCTACTTGGGTAAATATCCTAGGACCACTTGAAAATAATGTATTATGTACTTAATGTGTAATATTCCATGTAGGTCAATTAGGTCACATTTGTTACCAATGTTTCATCTACTTTTTCTATCAGATATTGAGAAAGGTCTATTAAAATCTTCAAACAATGCTAATCTAGTCAACATGGCATTGGAGAATCTACCAAGTGTTATAAGTCAAGAGAAACAAAAAGAATAAGATTTGATGGGCTAATTTTGACTATTCACAGATAATGTGAGGGTGTACATAGAAAATATAAAATAGTCTATAAATGCACTATTAGAATTAAAAGTGGAAAACTTCTAAATCTTAGAACCAAGAAAGCAGCCCCAGGAGAAGAGATTTCTTATGGATGGAGGGAAGGATATCAGAATAATGTCAGACCTGTCCCGAGAGAACTGGCAAGCCAGAAAGGGCTGGCAAAACATATTCAGGATACTAAATGAGAAGAGCATGCAGCCAAGGGTCCTTTATCCAACAAGGCTGTCACTCAAAAAACAAACAATACCTATTCTTCTAACTTTGTTTCAAAAAACAGAAATGGAAGGACAATTTCCAAACTCCTTCTCTAAGGGCAGCATTACCTTGATCCCAAAACCAGGCAAAGATCCCATCAAAAAGGAGAACTACAGAGCAATATCCCTGATGAACATGGATGCCAAAATACTCTACAAGATCCTAGCCAGTAGGATCCAACAGTACATTAAAAGGATTATCCATCATGACCCGGTGGAATTTATTCCTGGGAAGCAAGTGTGTGGTTCAACATTTGCAAATCAATCAACATGATAGCACACATTAATCAAAGAAAAGAAAAGAACCATAGAATCCTCTCAATTAATGCAGAAAAAGTGTTTGACAAAATACAGCATACTTTCCTGATTAAAACTCTTCTGGGTGTAGGCATAGAGGGGACATTCCTCAGTTTCATAAAAACCATCTATGAAAAGTCCTCAGTGAATACCATTCTCAATGGGGAAAAGCTGGGGGCCTTTTCCTTAAGAGCAGGAACACAACAGGGATGCCCACTCTCACCACTATTGTTCAACATAGTACTAGAAGTCCTAGCCTCATCAATCAGATTACAGAAAGAAATAAAAGGTACCCAAATTGGCAAAGAAGTCAAACTCTCTCTTCACAGATGACATACTTTATGTGGAAAACCCAAAAGATTCCACTCCCAAATTACTAGAACTCATACAGCAATTCAGTAATGTGACAGGATACAAAATCAATGCACAGAAATATGTTGCTTTTTATACACTAACAATGTAACTGTAGAAAGAGAAATTAGGAAATTGATTCCATTTACAATAGCACCAAAAACTGCAAGATACCTTGGAATAAACCCAACCAAAGAGGCAAAGGATCTATACTCTAGAAACTATAGAACATTTGTAAAAGAAATGGAGGAAGACACAAAAGGCTGGAAAACCATTCCATGCTCATGAATCAAAAGAATAAACATGGCTAAAATGTCTATGCTGCCCAGAGCAATTTACACTTTCAACAGCATCCCTATTAAAATGCCACTGGCATTTTTCATCGAGCTGGAACAAATAATCCTAAAACTTGTATGGAACCAGAAAAGACCCCACCCAGCCAGGGAAATGTTGAAAAAGAAAACCAAAGCTGGGGGCAT
The DNA here is from genome assembly GCA_003697995.1 of Taxidea taxus jeffersonii. Classification (NCBI taxonomy): domain Eukaryota; kingdom Metazoa; phylum Chordata; class Mammalia; order Carnivora; family Mustelidae; genus Taxidea; species Taxidea taxus. The sequence goes on from RCUC01123386.1 coordinate 20,872, forward strand.
TACAATGCCTGATTTCAAGCTATATTCCAAAGCTGTGACAACAGGGTGTTCACACAAAAACAGACACATAGATCAATGGAACAGAATAGAGACCCCAGAAATTGACCCTCAACTCTATGGTCACGTCATCTTTGATAAAGCAGGAATGAATAGCCAATGGAAAAAAGGCAGACTCTCCAATTAATGGTGCTGGGAAAATTAGACAGCCACACACAGAAGACTGAAACTCAACCATTCTCTTATATCACACACAAAGATAAACTCAAAATGGATAGAAGACCTCAGTGTGAGACAGGAATCCATCAAAATCCTAGAGGAGAACATAGGCAGTCACCTCTTCAACATAAGCCACAGCAACTTCTTCCTAGACACATTACCAAAGGCAAGGGAAACAAAAGCAAAAATGAACTATTGGGACTTTGTCAAATAAAACACTTCTGTGTTTTGTTGACTATTTCAAAGGAAACAGTCAACAAAACAAAGAGGCAATCCATGGAATGGGAGATGTTTGGAAATGATATGTCATATAAAGGGCTGGTATCCAATATGTATAAGGAACTTCTCAAACTCAACACCCAAAAAGAAATGACCCAATCAAGAAATGGGCAGAAGACATGAACAGACATTTCTCCAAAGACAAGCAAACAGCTAACAGACACATGGCAACATGTTCAGCATCACTTGCAATCAGGGAAATACAAATCAAAACCACAATAAGATACCACCTTACACCAATTAGAATGGCCAAAATTAACAAGTCAGGAAATGAAAGATGTTGGTGAGGATGTGGAACCCTCCTACACTATTTGTGGGAAAGTAAGCTGGTGCAGCCACTCTGGAAAGCAGTACAGAGGTTCCTCAAGATGTTAAAAATAGAACTACCCTACCACCCAGCAATTTCACTACTGAGTATTTACCCCAAAGATACAGATGTAGTGAAAAGAAGGGACACCTGCACCCCCAATGTTCATATCAGCAATGGACACAATAGCCAAACTGTAGAAGGAGCCTAGATGACCTTCAACACATAAATGGATAAAGAAGATGGCATTCAAATATACAATGGAATATTCCTCAGCCATCAGAAAGGATGCATACCTACCATTTGCATCAACATGTATTGAACTGGAGGGGATTATGCTGAATGAAATAAGCCAAGCAGAGAAGGACAATGACCATATGATTTCACTCATATGTGGAATGTAAGGAATAGTGTGAAAGACGATAGGGGAAGGAAGGGAAAGTTGAATGGGAAGAAATCAGAGAGGAAGACAAACCATGAGAGACCCTGGATTCTGGGAACCAAATTGAAGGTTACAGAGGGAAAGGGGATGGGGTAACAGTGTGATGGGTATTAAGGAGGGTACGTGTTGTGATGAGCACTGGGTCTTACACGCAATTTATGAATCATTGAACACAATATCAAAAACTAATGTACTACATGTGGGACAACTGAACATAAATAAATAAATTAAATAAATAAATACATGAATAAATAAATAAACATGCTTTTTACTTGAAAAACATAATAATGGGAACAGAATTTCAGAGTAGCATGAAGAAATATTCTCAAGATATGTTTCAGAGCAGTATAAATATAGCTAACACTACAGGACTATTATACTGAAAATGTTTAGAATGGCCAAATCAATGTTAGGACTTTTACAAGTTTTTTTTTAAGATTTTATTTATTTATTTGACAGACTGAGATCACAAGTAGGCATAGAGGCAGGCAGAGAGAGAGGAGGAAGCAGGCTTCCCGCTGAGCAGAGAGCCCGATGTGGGGCTTGATCCCAGGACCCTGGGATCATGACCCGAGCCGAAGGCAGAGGCTTTAACCCACTGAGCCACCCAGGCGCCCTGATTTTTTACAAGTTTTTTAAAGTACATTCTGGGGGTGCCCCGATTTTTTACAAGTTTTTTAAAGTACATTCTGGGGGCACCCCGATTTTTTACAAGTTTTTAAAAGTACATTCTGGGGGTGCCCCGATTTTTTACAAGTTTTTTAAAGTACATTCTGGGGGCGCCTGGGTGGCTCAGTGGGTTAAAGCCTCTGCCTTCGGCTCGGGTCATGATCCCAGGGTTCTGGGATCGAGCCCCACATCAGGCTCTCTGCTCAGCGGGAAGCCTGCTTCCTCCTCTCTCTCTGCCTGCCTCTCTGCCTACTTGTGATCTCAGTCTGTCAAATAAATAAATAAATTCTTTAAAAAAATAAAAAAAATAAAAGTACATTCTGTATGATTCCATTTTCATAAAGATTTTATTAACTAATTTTAGAGAGAGGGAGGGCATGGCACGAGAGTTGTGGGAGAAGCAGGAGGTAGAAGAGAGAATCGTGAGCCCACACCACACTGAACACAGACCCTACATGCAGCTCGATCCCACACCATGAGATCACATCTTAAGCCAAAATCAAGAGTCAGTGGCTTACCTGACAGCCACGATCCATCTCCTTGGGCATTAGTATTGGTGCATTCCCTGCCCTCTCCATCACCCTCTTCTAAACACTCCTGAAAATACATCTTTGAAAAATCATGCCCGATTTTCCTGGGGTGAGTCTGAGCACAAGCACTGTTAGGTGATGGGTGCACCTGCAGCCTGGGATGGCTGCTCACTGTTTTCTCAGACAGGGGTGCCCAGCACCCTTCTCTCCAGGGGACCCCCATGTCCTCAGGCACCTGAGGGCCACCTGGCCCAAGAATTCACCTTCTCTAGCAGAGGACAGATGTGACTTCTTTCTCTGGCCAGGACTATAAACCCTGATCCTGGGAAAGGAGAGCTCTCCTGGGACTGCTGGCCCAGCCAGGCAGCCATGGCCACTACGTGTGTGACAGAGCCAGTGCGGCTGGGCCTTGGAGGGAATAAGTGCCTTAAACAAGACTTGCATGGGGCATGTGAGAGCAGCAGCCCCTGCTTCTTGGGGAGCAGTGATGTGTGTAGAAGGAGGAAGGCTGGAGTGGAGCCTTCTAAGCCACACCACAGTCTCTCCCTTGGTCCTGAAACCAGCAGGAAGGAAGCTCTGAGGACAGAGACTCCAGGAGGATTGCCATCCAGGGAACAGGGGGCCTGCTGGAGGGCACTGAAGCCACCAGCCCCACTAGCCACAGGCCATTTGCACCTGCTGGACTACCCCAGGCGCTTCATTAGCAGGTTGTCTGTGTTCGTGTATGGACAGTGGTTGGCCCACTCAGTGCTGGTGCACTTCCACAGGCAGACTAGAACCCTTCCAGGGCCTGCTAGTAGGTCAGAGGAACCCCGCCCAGAGAAGCAGAGGATGTCCCTCTTCCTCCAGAGCTGGGGAAGGCAGCCACCATCCTGGGGTAGGACCTGGGCCAGGTATGTGTTCTTTCTGAAGTCCCCATGTTCAGTGGGCATTGCTATGCCTGAGAAAGGCCCTCTCAGCCCCAGAGTCAGGAGCAATGAGGGGCTGTCTCCCATCCTGACCCAGGATCATGACCTGAAATGATCCTGTCTTTGAGAGAATGGGTCTCCTTCAGGAGCCAGGGAGGGGCAGGCCCTGCAAGAGCTCTTCATTTAAGGAGGAGTCACGGAGAGCGTGTGTGTCTTGGCAGCCCAGCAAGTGAAAGAACCAAACCCCAATGCTCAGGTTCTAACAGAAGCAGAATTTCAATGTCCTGTTTGGGGGGCAGCTACCTCCCCTCTTATGTGGCCTTGGGGGACCCCGGGAGAAGTCTTCCTTGTTCTCATGCCCTCAGAGGGAAGAGCTGGGCCTGTGTTGGGGTCCCCACCCTGTCCCACTGATGAGGAAGAGCCACACTCAGGGACCTGGGGTCAGGAGTGTGGTCTCCCAGGGGCCTGGCAGCTGCATGGAAGGGTTGGATTGCTTTGGGGGGGAGGGGTGCTCACTGGTGACACAGTTCACCATCCTCCACTGCACTCTGCAGTCCAGGCTCTGTGCCCACCTTAGGTCAATCACAACTACCACATGCTCCCGCCGTGAGGGCGATCATTCAGCATCACCACATTGTACAGAGGTAGAGAGGGAGGCCCAGAGAGGGGAGGCAAATGGCTCCAGGCACAGGACTGGTCAGCAGAGGGGCTGGAAGGCCAGCCCTCTTGAGCCCCCATTAGCCCAGCCAGAGACTCCCTGAACCCAGAGCGAGCCCTCCCCTGCCTGCCCAGCCACACACTGGCCCCTGAGCTGGATGATGGGCTGTGCTTCTTGGCCCTGAGGGTGTTGCAGGCCAACTAGGAGGGGGAGTGCAGCTGGTGGGACAGGCTATAGCTACAGGATGGAGTGACACGTCTGCGCTCGGTGGAGTCACACTCTGGTCTCCCTCCCGGAGCCTGCCTGGGAGCTGGAGTCTGGGTGCCCTAAGGGCCAGCACACAACAGGATCTGCACTGACTAGGGAGCCATGGCCTCCAGGGAGAGTCCACTCTGCCTTCTCCCAGCCCCTGTGCCTCATCACCTCTCCTCACTGTGGGGCTCCAGGACCCAGAACCAGACCCCAAAGGGCTGACTGGGCTGCAGGTTGTAATGAGTTTGCAGCCCCTGAAGCAGCTGGATTTCCTGGCCTAGAGGAAGACTGGCTGCAGACAAGGACTGGGCTGGGGGACATGCGGGGCATCGTGGAGGGTGAAGGATGGGGCAGGGGCCGAGTCCTGGGGCCACTGCTCATATCTGAAAGGGGCTGAAATCCCTGAATGCCCACGGGGTCCCTCATTACAGTAACAACACCATCACACTGGGTGTCCTGGTGTTGGGACCCTCCTCCCCGGCCTCCTTCCCACACCTCTGACTCCAGCCAGGGCTGCAGGCAGGGACGGGCTGGACCTCTGTCCCAGGGTCCTACCAGGAAGGCGAGGAAGAAGGAGGAGAGGAGGAGGGGAATGGGGTGGACTGCTCTTCCCCCTGCCCTGAGTTAGCCTCCACTGCTGCCTCCAGGTCCTCTGGCCCAGCCCTGCACTTAGCTGGATCCTGGGAGGCAGTCTGCATTCCAGATCAGCTGGGTGGAGGGTAATCAGTGACCTTTGTGCTCCCAGATGTCCAACACACTTGGCCTTGCACCCTGACGCTTGCACCCAGGTTGGGCATGGTTCCGGGGCTAAGTGGACTTTGGGGCCACAGAGCCCTTGGTGGTGTTGAGGAAACACGGGGGAATAGTCAGGTGCAGAGCCATGGTGTAATGCACGTCCCCCATGGGACTGGGTCATGGTACAGGTGCTGTGTGCAGGTCCCCTGTGCACACCGGGCCCCCTCAGGAGGGGAGGCCTGTGTGTCTGGTGCATCTATCCTCCACCTACCCCTGGAGGAGTGGCCAAGTTCAAACATTTCCATGTCCAACACTCAGGGACAGGTGGGAACCTAGGGTCAAGAGATGCAGGGACTCACCCAGGACAAATGAAGGGTACAGAGTCCAAGAAGCAGGGCTGCTCTCCAGGCCCAAGCCAGCCCCAACTCTCCCATGAGGTTCGGTTTGGGGGGTGAGAGCCCCTCCAATCCTTGGGGATAGCTACCTACCCCGTCCCATGTGGGGACATGACCTTAGGCATCCCCAGATAAGTAGAGGCCTGTGTGCCTACATGCACACACACACACACACACACACACACACACACACACCACTCTGACTGCCCAGCTCGGGGTCAGAAGGGGCAGACATCCTGGGAGCAAGGTGGGTGACAAGTGGGAAAAAAGAAAGAGGTCAGAGACAGCTGGGCCATGGGGCAGGGGCATCAGGACCCCTGGCAAGAAAGCAGATCCATAGCATGGGGACAGGAGACAGGCTGATGGTCAGGGTGTTCCCAAGGGACCCAGGGGGGTTGCCAGGGTACTGGGAGAGGACAGGGTCTGGGGTCTGGTGTCCATCACCATCCTGGGCTATTGGAAGTAGGAAGAGATATCCCCCAAAGTCCAGATGGGGTTACAACACAAAAGGCCTCAGCTTACTGTTCTGTCAATTGGGCCCTAGAGATGAGGTGTCCCTAGGGTCCTACATGCTTGTAGAAAATTCTGTTGGTCTTGGATCTTCATCCCTGACCACTGTGCTCCCAGGCCTGGGAAAATGCTTTGTACTCCCTCAAGGTCCTTCTGAGCAGAGGAGAGCCTGGGGGCTTGGAGGCCTGATCACCTGGGTTTGCAGAACATGGCAGAGCACTGGACCACTGGTCTAAGGACCAAGGTCAGGACCCTCCTTGTTGCAGCCTCAAGGTCCCCATTTGGAAGAGGTTCCAGAGTCAGTGCTCTGGTCAGGGTGAGGAGGCCTTAGGAAGGAACCAAGCACCAGGACAGGAGAGGGAAATGGGGAGAAGGTAGGCTTCTGAGGTTTCTCACATTGCCCCCAGAGCCCCCAGGTCCTGTTCCTGGGAGACACACAGAGAAGACAGAGACAGAAAGAACACAAGAGAGGGAGCCAGGAAAAGTCACAGACTTTCTTCAGTCAGGTTGGAAACAACATCCCGTCATTTTGCTCCATTCTATTCCTTAGAGCACAAACAGGCCATCCACCCTGGAGGGGAGAGAATTCCACAGGGATGTGTGACCAGGATTTGGGAATGCCAGGAGCCACTATGGGGACTGCCCAGCACATGGGTGCAGACGAGGCCCTGGGACCTGGGCCTAAACCTAATGGGAGCCCCTGGAAGTCTGTGTCGTGAAAGGACAAGGTCAGAATCAGTTCACTGCAACTTTCCCACGGGAGCTGGGAGACAGGCAGGAGGAGGGTGGATTTGCCTGGACCCGAGAGCAGACCCAGGTCCCTCTGAGCTGTGTTCTATGTCCCACCCAGCCCCCCTCTCATCCTTGCATTGCCATGTGCGTGTCCCAGCCTCCTGTGATAGCAGGAACATATGTAGAGATCCTACCAATGATGGTGTCCCTAGTAGAAGCCAGAAGACCCCACAGTGCAAATGGGGAGGCTAGGGAGGCCTTGAGAGGCACAGGGTCTGTCCGGGGTCACAGTCCTGGGCATGAGCAGGAACCTGGTCTGAACCCAGCTCTGTGTCCTCACAGCGGGGACACCGCCTGCACCCAGACCTCGCGGGGCCCACAGGTAGGCTGTGTGGGTGTCACTGTATGGATGGGGCATGGGGTAGAGTGTGAGCATTGAGCAGCTGGGGGAGGGGACCCCCGATGGGGCTCTAGTGTGAGGAGGAAGTCAGGTAAGGGGTCCCTAGGAAGTGGTGACCTCACTTCCCTGACAACAGAGCCTAACAGAATTTGGAACCCAGGTAACCAGGCACCCACATTCCAGAGACAGCCCCCTGCCCAGCTCATTTCATTGGAGATCCTTGAAAGATGAACATGTTTGCATGTTGCATCCCAAAGTCTAGAGACTTCAGGCAAAGGAAAGCACACCCTGCAAACACTTTCCCTCGCTGGGGATGTCATATCAGGGCTCTCCACCCCTCTCATTTGGCCAAAAGTATGGAAAGGTGACACCATGAGGCCCAGAGCCAGCCCCCATCCCATACGCTCTGATCCGACCTGTGCAGCCCCAGGTCTCCTCCCCATGCATACATGCATGTGTGTGTGTGTAAAGAAGGCTCATATGGGGTGCACCCACCCTATTCAAGAGCAGGGGTCAGATGCCTGGTGGGCAGGTCATGTTCACACCCCAGGTCAAGGCTGGCTGAGTGAGATGGGGTGTCAGGGGCTGCAAGCTTCTCCCTGGGGTTTATCCTGTGTCCTACAGGTATGGGTCCCTGTCCCAGGTGTGGGGCTGTGCATGCACAGGTCTGTGTGTGATCTGGGAGCAGCAGAGGGACTGGGCAGGAGGACAGTGAGGATGGCCATGCAGGGCTGTGATGCATCCAGACCGGCTACCGGTCCCTGTCTTTGCAGAACATGAGGGATGATGAAACAGGGAGGGGGCTGGTGGACACCAGGTCCATCTCCCTGACACAGGGGGTGACCATAGGGGTCTTTCCAGGAGCAGGGACTGGGGACTGCCTGGAAGGTCTCTGACACTGCCCAGGCCACTGTCCCTGCTGGTACCACACCAGACTTTGGTCCAGCACACGGAGGCCGAGCCCAAGCATGAGAAGGCCAGGGCTGGGTGTATGTGGGTGTCTGGGGATGGGACGGTATTAGGTCCCACAGGCAGGAGAACCCAGAGGCTGGTGTGGGGCCAGGAGCAAGGACTGGGCTCAGAGCACCCAGTGGGTGGACTGCAGTCCTGGAGATGTCCCAGTGAGGGTTCCTTCCTGGCTGTAGCTTCCCTGGGAGGCCCTGGGCTGAGCTCTATCTCTGCAAAGGTATGCAAGCTTGTTCTTTCATTCCAGGATCTCCAACGAAATGAGCTGGGCAGGGGGCTGTCTCTGGAATGTGGGGGCCTGAATACCTGAAGAGCCAGAGCTGGCCCCAACTTCATCCACAGCTCCAGGGGTGGGGGGAACGGTGCCTAGAGAGACTTCAGCAGGAGACCAGGTGCCAGCAGGTGACCAGGCACCTACCCACGGAAAGCCTGACACTGTCCTGGAATAGCTGGTGCCTGCTCCTCCCCAGCCCCTTCTCCTGCTACAGTTCCTGCTCCTGTCCCTTCCCCAGCCCCTGCTCCCACCCCTGCTCCTGTCCATGCCCCTACCCCAGCCCCTGCTCCTGCTCCTGTTCCTGTCCCTGCCCCTGCCCCTGCCAGAGCCACTCCCCCTTCCCCTGCCCCAGCCTGTGCTGATGCTCTTTCATCTGTCCTGGCTCCTGTCCCTGCCCCTATCCCAACACCTGCCCCTACTCCTGCTCCTGTGGGGCTCCCAGAGCCTCATCCAGAGCCCACAGCCTTGCTCCTCATACAGTTATCCCTTGTTCTATCCCCCGACCCTGATGGCCCACAGGAATGTTTCATCCCTGACCTGTATATTCTTTCTCTCTGGTACATATTAACTGTTATTTTATCTTTCCACGTTCTGCATACTGTTTATTATTTCTTTTAAATAAAATTACTTGGTTACCCTTGAACATGTCACGAGAATTAAGCACATTCCCAACTCTGTGTCACCACACCACAGAACATCGCTGGCAGGATATCTTCTTCCCCAAAGGAGACCCTGAACCCAAAGCCCTCCCTGCCCATTTCTCCTCCAGCCCAGCCTCTCGCAACCCCTAAGCTGCTTTCTCTCTCTGTTCCTTTACCTATTCTGGATGTTTCTATACGTGGAATCACACAATATGTGCCTTTGTGTCTCCCCACCTATTTTCAAAAGGGACTCATTTTTTTTTCTGTGTTTATGTGACATAGAATTTTCCTTATTCGATATTGAAACCCCTGATGAATTACAGATGAGATGTAATCATAGAGGCCTCTTTAGGAATTATGCACAATCTCAGGGTCAAGACCCCTGTTCCTGCTGGGACACCATAGCCTGACCCCAGAGAGGACACAGCTGGTTCTTTCTGTGGCCCACACAGAAACCAGGGAAATGCAGAAAGCTGGAAGACACACCAGAGAGGGCAAACACATCACTCACAACCCAAGGCCAGAGAAAAGTTTCATCTGACTCTGTTCCAAACCAGGCTCCAAGTCACGGGGTTCCACAGGGACAGAGACCAAAGGCATGCAAGTCCGGGGGCGGGGGGGAGGATAGGCACATGGGGAGTATGTGTCAGAGACGCAGGAGGTCCTGGGGAAAGGCTCTGGCAAAGGAAACCCTATGAAGGCAGCGCTGGTCACCCTCAGAGCAGCAGGTGAACGGTCTGGGAATCGGCAGCCTTGGCGAGAATGTGAAGAACCAGAGGTCCAATGCAGGTCCCCTGGAGAGAAGGGTGATGGGCACCCCTGACTGAGAGAACAGTGAGCAGCACCCATTCCAGGCCACAGATGCACCCATTACCTAGCTGTGCTCAGATTCAGTCTCAGCCCCGGAAACTCTGGCACGATTTTTCACAGATGTATTGTCAGGAGTTTTCACCACAGTGGTGGCGGAGAGATCAGAGAACGGAACAAACCTAATGCTCAAGGAGATGGATGGGATCCATGGTCCCAGTCCTCATGATAGACTGTCCTGTAGCTACTGTCCCAGGGCTGTCTGGCCACAGGATCTGGGAAGCCCCTCTTGAGACCCCTCCTGCCACCCTGCTCATGCGAACATTCAGAATTGTTTGAGGAGGTGGAGAGGATCCAGGATGACAGCAGGGCCAAGGAAGAGGAATGTCAGCACTGGGAGGACAGATGGATGTGCCCTGAGCCACCTTCCAGGGCCCAGGCTGTGATGCCCTCAGACCTCACCCCAAATAATGGCTCCTCATGTATGGAACAGACTTCTACTTTCACCCCCTCCTTCCATACCTCATTTATTCACCATCTCATTCTTTACCCCCTTTCTCTTTCCCTCCACCCCTCTCTTCTCTCCCCCACTGCATCACCCTCCCTGCCTCCCTCCCATCCTTCCTCCCCACTTCCTCTAACTCCCTCCCTCTCATTCTTCCTCCTTCCTTTTCTCTCCCTCTCATCCTCCCTCCTCTCTGCTCTTCTCTCCCTCTCTCCCATCATCTCATCCTTCCTTACTCCCACCCTGCCATCTTCCTTCTCTCCCTTCCCTTTCTTGTTCACTCCCTCCCTGCCTCCCCCATCCCTCCCTACCTCCATCCCCTTCCTTCCTTCTTTCATTACTTCCCTCTTTTCCCTCCCTCCCTCCTGACTCTCCCTCCACTCCCTCCGTCCCTCATGCCCTCCATCATTCAAAGATCTGGGGTCCCTGCTCTGTACTGAGCACTGGGGCTTCATCAGTGAGTACTGGTGACCCCAACCCATGTGGTCATGATGACTGTGGGAAGTGACAGGGGGCAGTCCTCAGGGCTAACAGTGGTGATGAGCCCTAGGAATCTACTCCTGAAAACAGAGGCCGGTTGCACAAAAAAAAAAAAGAATGGAAAGACCCATGCTTAGCACTTCCTCTAGAAAAATCTAGTCCTAAAAAGTGAGGAGAAGTAAATATATCCTAGACTTCATGCAATGTGGGTGCTAATGGCCCACAGCCCTGATTCCTAGAAGCAACAAAGAGTAAATCATCCAGCATCGACTGGGGGTTTATGACACAACTTTTCTAACCAAATGCCAGTGTTTCAGCCAACATCTCCAGGGCCTCCGAATTTTCCCAAGGGTCTCTGTGATCCTCTGACTCTTCCACTGACCTCCTCGGGAAGCTCTGTCCTGACATCTTCCTTATCTCCTGCCTTTTCTGCAGCCCTTCTGTGGTCTCCCCTCCACCCACCAGGGCCACCCTCACCAGGATTCCCCATGCCGCTTGACTGGGTACCCACATCCCACACTGGGCTCCATGAGCCCTATGATTTGTGCAAGGCCTGTGCTCTCCCTCTGGCTTCTCCGTTGAAGCAGCCTGCATCTTCCTGCACTGGGTCTCCTCTGACAAGTCTGTGAGGTCAGCCTGTGCCCATGTCACGTCCAGACGACCTTCTCCCAGTCCCAGCATGTGGAGCCTGGGCCGAGAGTGGTGCCTGAGCAGAGGAGAAGTTGGGCCCAAGAAGCCTGAGGGAGGATGTGGCCCAGTGATCCCCCAGGAAGAGAGTGAGCATCGTGGGGGCCTGGAGCTCAGGCCTGGTGGGAGAGCACATCCCACCCACACTGGATCTGTCCCCAGGGCTGGAGGTCACTGGGGTATCCACCCTCCCAGGCAGCAGGCTGGCAGTGACTGGCAGGGGAAGGGCATGGCTGGTGCAGGAAAGAGCCCTCAAGTGGAGAGGAGGGGGCAGGAGCTCCCCCAGCAGCAGGTACACCGGGGCGGACTGAGGGGGCATCAGCGGACAGCAGTGTCTGCAGCCGGGGTCTCCACACAGGCCCCCTTCTGAGGCACAGCACAAGCTTGTCTGGATGGCCTATGTCACCAAACACAAAGTCTGGCCCAGGACCTCCCCTCAAGCTCCTATTCCCAATCCTTTGTACTCAGCTCAAATGCAAGAAATGGCCAATAGTTTAGGTGGTGTTGGGTGCACAAGGACATGTGATTTTCTGGCCCATGCTGTAACACTGCTGGCATTTTAAAGATCTCAGGGCTTTGATTGAAAAATGGTAGAATGCCAGGGACCCCAGACAGCTTTCTGGAAACCTGCCTCTGTGCCTTGCAGCCCTCCCATCCCACCAGCTCTGCTCGGAACCCCTCCAGACCACAGGCCCATAATCTTGGGACCTTAGACAGCCCAATGTGCCTTCAAAAAGCAATCCAGGTGGGGCAGCAGGACACACTGTGGTTTCCAGTAAATCCCCCTCCCAGAAAGTGAGGGTACTACTGGATGAGCTGTCTGAAAACAGCCAGGTCAGGAAGACACCAGAGACACAGAAGTAACTGAGGAGCATCTGAAGGTCAGGTAGGGACAGTGGGAATCTCGGGTGTTTTGCCTAGGGGCAGCTCCCTAAACCCCTAAACCATCAGTGTGATGGCTCCGCTGGGGTATGGGGGAGGGACCATGTCTGGAGGACCCGTGGCTCGACTGTCAGAGGTCGCCAACTTGATCTGTGCACAGGTGGGAAAACCTGGCCACACCCCAAAGAATTTCTGGAAACAGTAGCCATCTCAGTGGCAGCCAACCTGGGAGGTCAACCTTCCAGCTGCCTGAATGGGATCGACCCATAGACCAGCACACTAGCCAGAAATGGAAGAAGGAGAACCAGTTCTGCTTTCAATAGTTCTGAGTTACCGGTTTATTCCTATGGTTAGTACACTTTGCAAGGCCTTGAAAATGTTCTCCTCATGTTCTCTGCTGGAGAGGTTCTTGAAAAATCTCTGGTTTATAGATAAAATCATCCATAATTGATCTTGGTTGGCACAGTCATGCTGGGAAAAGTATGGATTTCCCCCCAATTACTAAAAATAGAACTTCTGTATGCTTCCACTACTGGGTAGACATTTGCAGGAAATGAAGTCAGTTTCTCAAAGTAAGATCTTCAAACTCTCACCCAATCTCCCCAAGGAGGGGCGGCCACCCTTAGCAACAGGGTACCCATGTAGGAAGTCATAGGCAACCCTCCCCTTGAGGCAGGTGCCTCCCTAGACAAGGGGCTGCCCTAGGGCTGGGAGGTCTCCCAACATTCAATGTCCTAGACACTAGGAGGAGACAGAGTACAGCACTAGGCCAGTGAGGGCCAGGACACACCGTCCCAAATATAATACCTTGGCAAATTAAATATAGAAACTGGAAGAATTTTCCATAGAGCAGAAGCAGGGAGTTCCCTCTGATCCCCAGCCACCAGCCCTTCTTCCATGTGGCATTTTCCCTCCCTAGACCACAGGGAAGACATGCTTGTCAGCAGAATCAAGAAATTTAGGGCCACAAAGGCTAGAGGAAAAAACCGGGTTAAACTAACCTTTATCTTCCTAGTTACTTTTTTACCATTTGCCAGCCCTAGCTCAAACCCCTTGTGTCTCTCAACTCTTCACACATTTATTGCTTATTTTCCTAAAATGTAGAAGAACCATCGGCTCCAATTGCCTCTGCTGGTCTCCATGTTCTTATGAGTCTCCCAGAAAAAAAAAAAAAATCAATACACTTGCCAGCTTTTCTCCTGTTCATCTGTCTTTGTCAATTTCCAGACCCACGGGGACCTTAAGAGGAATTGAAGAAAACTCCTCTCTTGCAGCCCTGAAACGAGGGTGTGGGATGAGGGAGGTGGGAGGGTGGAGTCAAGAAAATCCATCAGGTCTTCCTGACCTTGGTTAGAGCTTCCCTCTGCTGGGAAGCAGCACAGGGCTGTGCGTGGCTGGGGAAGCCGAGGAGAGGCAGGTGGAACATGTAGGAATCTCCCTGACCCGCAGCCAGGGAACTTGGCCCCACTGACAAGTCCAGGCTATGATGATGAATATTATAATGGAAGCATTCTGAATATCAGATCTTTCCCACCCCAGGCTTCAGTATGGCTGCTCATTGTGGTTGTTACTGTTGGCTTAGTGAGTTTTCTGAACCAATTTTGTCAAGTCTGCATTCTTTGCTGTGCATGGTCACTGAATCCCTGTGTTGTTAACTTAGTGGTCAGCCAGTGGCTGGGCAGACAGGTCACCTGTGTTCCTGAGATATGGCTACAGATTGGAGGGTCCCACAACCTCATCCTCAAGTTCTAATAGTCTGTGTCAGTGGCTCATGGAACTCAGAGAAACACATTACTTAGTAGATGACCAGTTAATTAAAAGGACGGAACTCAGGACCAGGCAGCTGGAAGCAATGAGCAGGGCAAGGTGTGTAGCAGAGGCTCGGAGTTCCCCCGCTCTCAGAGTGAAAGAGGCCTTCACCCACCTCCACTCTGACCTTCGTCTGAACTTCCTAACTGATGATGTCCCTCCTTCGGGCTCATCTGTGAACTCAAGTCAAAGACCCAGAGGTCACCAAAATGACCCCTCAAGCAATATCCACTGACTGACGGTCACCAGCAAGACCCCACGTGATGGACCCCAAGACAATGATTGACCAGACCCCCTGCACCTGCCCACCAACCTTTGTCCTAGATTTTCCTCATATAAAATCCCAGGAGTGTTTCAACACCCTGAGACCATGCCAGTCCTCGGCCTTCCAGTGTCAGCTGCACTGAAATACATTCCTTTCCTGTGTCACCACCACTCGTCTCTCTGCCTTTGGATCAGGGACACTGAATAGTGCAATGCAGCAAGTCAAATACCAGCTCTATCCCTCTCCAGTGTTCACTGCTGCTGCTTCTCTCACTGTAGTCCTGCTGTTGGCTTAGTGACATTTCTGAACTGATTTTGTCAAGTTTGTATCCCGTGTGTGTGGTCAAGTGTCTGATCTGTGAAAGTAGCGGTCAGCTGTCAACTGGGTGAGATTTCCTTAAACATCTGGAAACTGCCCTCTTTCTGAAAAACAAAAACAAGAACAAAAACAAAAAAACAATTTCCAGTCTTTGCAGATGGGGAGGAGGGCTCTGGGTGTGTGGGTGTTGGGATATACCTTCAGCACCAGCCAGGCCTCTTAGCACTCCACCTTGGCCTTCACTTCCTACTTGCCAAGTCTGACAATCACCAGAGAGCAGAGCCTAGGGCCTGCTCAGGTCGGCCCTGAGCAGGCACCCAGTCCATGCATGCAGTGTCCCAGGGGCTCGGGAATAGGTCAGAGCTTCCAGGAACTTCTTCCCTAATTCTCCTAATCACTCAGCCTTTCTTCCAGTGATTCTGCTTGATTTCTACTTGCCCCAACTCTTATACATTGTCCCTGGTGGCAGAGACTCACATATGCCTTTAAATGATTTGGACATCGAATGTCTTCCAGTAGCCACCTCACTACTGGGAGAGTTGGTGGAAAGCAACAAGTCACAGAGCAATCCAAGGGTCTGGACTTGGTGTTTCCCTCTCCTGAGATGGGGACACCTGTGAGAGGAGCAGGTGCCCAGCTGGTGGGGAGGGCAGGCACCTGACATGGACAGGACAGATGGGGTAAGTGAGGCTGAGACCCCTGGAGCATGTTCCTGGCATCTGGAATGAACTGGCCTTCAAAGCTGCAGATTGGTTGGGATCATTTTCAGGCTGAGGAGGAAAATAAGGGGAGCAGAGAAGACTGAGGAGGCTTATAACGGACACATAAAAAATTGTTCAACATCCCTCAACATGAGGGAAATACAAATCAAAATTATAATGAGATGGGATGCCTGGGTGGCTCAGTGAGTTAAAGCTTCTGCCTTCAGCTCACAGGTTCCTGGGATTGAGCCCTGCATCAGGTTCTCTGCTCAGCAGGGAGCCTGTTTCTCCCCCCCTCTGCCTGCCTCTCTGCCTACTTGTGATCTCTATCTCTGTGTCAAACAAATAAATAAAATCTAAAAAAAAAAAAAAGAACTATAATGAGATACCACCTCACACCAGTTAGAATGGCTAAAATGAACAAGACAGGAAACAATAAGTGTTGGGGAGGTTGTGGAGAAAAGGGAACCTTTATACACTGTTGGTGGGAATGCAAGCTGGTGCAGTCACTCTGGAAAACAGTATGGAGATTCCTCAAGAAGTTGAAAATAGAGCTACCCTATGACCCAGCAATTGAACTTCTGAGCATTTACCCCAATAATACAGATGTAGTTAGAAAAAGGGGCTACCTGCACCCCAATAATCATAGCAGCAATGTCCACAATAGCCAAATTGTGGAAAGTGCCTAGATGTCCTTTGACAGACAAATGGCTAAAGAAGATGTGGTCCATATACGCAAGGAAATATTCCTCAGTCATCAGAAAGGATGAATACCCACCATTTGCATTGACATGGATGGAAGTGGAGGGGATTAGGCTGAGTGAAATAAGTCACGCAGAGAAAGACAATAATCATATGATTTCACTCATATGTGGAATATAAGGAATAGGGCAGAGGGCCACAGGAGAAAGGAGTAAAAACTGAATGGGAAGAAATCAGAGAGGGAGATAAGCCATGAGAGACTCTGGACTCCGCGACCAATCTGAGGGTTACAGAAGGGAGGAGGTGGGGGAAATGAGGTACCTGGGTGACTGGTATTAAGGAGGGCACATGTTGTGATGAGCACTGGGTGTTACAGGCAACTAACGAATCAATGAACACTACATTAAAATCTACTGATGTGCTATATGTTGGTTAATGAATTAAATTTTAAAAATTAAATAAAATTAAAAAATAAAACCAAGGCAGAAACCATACATAACTCAGAGGGCTCCACGCTCTTGGAGGCTGAGCTAGTGGCCACAGCCAAGGCCTCTGGCAGTCAGGGGACTGATGGTCTAAGAGGTGGCTCAGTGCACCCCTGCCCCTGAAGCCCCATGGCCATGGCAAGGTGCAGGGACAGGGAGGGAAGACCCAGAGCCCATCCTGGCTCCACGGCCACTGCAGGACCACTCCCAGCCCCACCAGGACGTGTCTGTCTAGAACCAGGAAGAAAACCTTTTCCCTTGATTGTTCTTTCTAAAGATGGTTGCTCAGCATTGACACAGAAATCACCCAACATAAAACTGGAACCGTTCACAGCTGCAAATGACCCAGAAGTTATCAAATTGTAGTGACCACTAAGAGAGGACCTTGTGTCCACAGGCAGGCCTCCTGTGTGCGGGCACAGCTGAGGTCCTGGGAATGCCTGTGTGGGCAGGGCTGGGCTCCAAGTTCTCCCTCAAGGGAACAGGAGTAAGAACCTACTCTGACAGCTCTGCTCAGGACAACACCTCCTGATGGAGATGGGGATAGCTCCTCATGAGTCCCAGATGATTCTTGGGCACAGCCTGAATCTCAGCTTCTTCATGAAGGGCAGGGACGGCAGCCCAGCCACCATAGCTCACACAGGTCCTCTAGGGGACAGCCCAGCCACCGCAGGTCACACAGGTCCTCCTGGGATAGCACTTTGGTGGGTTTGTGGTCCAGCAGGTACCTGTTCAAGTGGCTCTTGTCATACCACACAACCTCAATCCCATTGGCCAGGTCGACCTCCATCACCTGGTGACAGGCCAAGGTCAGTCAGTGAACCTCCACTACCAACCTCCCCAAAAAAGGCCCTGATGTAGTAAATGTCACTCTTGTCCATGGGGATGTGGGCCTGGGACTATGGCCAGCACTGGTAGCTGAAGTCTTCATGGGATACCCAGTAGAAACTGGGGTACAGGGTGCCAAAGAGGGGGGCAGGATCTCCATGCCCACATGGTCGCAGAACTTCATGCCCACATTCGCACACACAAGGTCGTCCACCTCACAGAGGAAGTGCTGCTCACAGAAGAGGTTGACCATCACCATGTACTTCATGGACACATCCCGCTACTGCAGGGCACTGGGGACCTCAAGGATCACTACCCTCCAGCCCTCCCAGGGAGGCACATTGGCCTGGCAGCTTGCTGGCCGGTGATCACCTAGTAGGTGACCCTGTGTCCCACCATGATGGGCTTCTCTGCCCTCTGCAGGGACAGCTCCAAGAAGACCACTTATGTACAGGGACGAGGGACAAGGTGGGAGGAGGGTCACAGTCAGAGGCTGGCCGCAGGACCCCAGAGCTAGGGGCCATGAACATGTGCACCTTCCTAAAGGAGGCAGACCCTGGTCTGCTTTAAGCAACAGCCACTCTCCCAACCTGTCCTGAGTGACTCTGCTTGTGAGGCTTCCCTCCTTCTGTTCCCAGAGATGGGGGCCATCAGCACCCCATCATACAAAGGGGAGCCTGAGACTTCAGAAGCGGGAAACCAACCCCACAGTCAGCATGCTAGATCCAGGAACACTCCCCCTATGCCGAGCTCCCAGGCAAACCCTGCGGGTGCCCTCCCCTCGCCAACCCCCTGCAGGTCCTCTCCCCACCTGCCAGGAGTAGAGCACCTTTGGCACAGCCCTCCTTTCTATAGCCTATAGACTGGCTAGAATCAGCAGGGCTGACCTCCTGCTCCACTTTGCATTGAGGGGGCTGTCTCTGGCCCCCGAAGAGCTGTCTCCACCCTCCATGGGGTCCTCCCTTGAAGGCTACTGGGCCTCTTGCTGGCAAGTTCTATCAATCAACCACTGCTATTCCTAGGAGCGGTCACCCTCAAGCTCCCCCGGATCAGGAATCAGGTCCAGCCTGTGGGCAGGGAAGGGGAAAGAGGACCACTGGAAGAAGATAGGGATTTCTTAGGCCCCAGCCATGAATCCAAGAGTGGAAGCTTCAAGGCCCAGGACTACATCTCCCAGGCTCCAAGAAGTTGGAAGTCTTGTCTCTCTGAGGGGACTACCTGTGGGGACAGCAGCTCCCCTATTGTTAGCAAGGCTGGTGAGCCCCTCTGAGACTGATTTTTCTTAAAGTTTTATTTATTTATTTGACAGAGAGAGAGAGAGAGAGAGAGAGAGAGACAGTGAAAGAGGGAACACAAGGAGGGGGATTGGGAGAGGCAGAAGCATGCTCCTGGCTGAGCAGGGAGCCCAGCATGGTGGGGTTTGATCCCAGGACCCTGTGATCATGACCTGAGCCGAAGGCAGATGCTTAATGACTGAGCCACCCAGGAGCCCTGAGACTGAATTTTTCACACAGGCACTAAGCCTACTTCCCAGTGCCTCCTCCAAACCTGGCAGCTTAGTAAATCACTCACACAGGGAAAGTGGGCTCTACATTTAAATAGGGGACAAGGCAGCTGGTAGACATGAGTCAGGTTACCGGGTGGCAAGTCCAGGTCCAGCAAACAGGGGAACAAGACAGACATGAAGCAGGAGGAAAGAAGAGTGCTCCTGGAAGAGGGCAGAGAGAATGTAAAAGCCTGGGGAGTCAGGCCCAAGGCACATATGGGATGACCACACACCTTGGAGCCCCATGGGGGTTGAGGGCATATGGTGGGAGAGAAAAGGCTGGAGAGGACAGGAAGCTGGGGAGCAAATCACAAAGAAGCTCAAAGGTTATATTCTGAAACGACCACTCTGCTGGTTACCAGAGAAGAATGGGCTCTGTACAGCAGAGGGCAGGGAGACCCTAACCTTAAGCCCTAACCCTAACCCCACCCTAACCCTAATCAAACATCATGCTTAATTTTGAGGACTGACAGCTCTACTCTGAAATTACAAACAAGTCCATCATGCTGGCTTTCACTCCTTGCTCAGTATTTTACTGAAAGTTCTACCCAAAACAATAAGGCAAGAAATAAGGAATCCACACGTGAAAGGAAACAGTAGAACTAGGTCTATTCAGAGACCAGAGGTGGCATCATCTTATATAGAGACCTTCCTAAAGAATACACAAAAATGATCACAGCCAGTTCCCAAATTCCACAAAGTTACAGGACAAAGTATGAATACACAAAAATCTCTCTTATTTGTATACACTAGCAATGAATCATCCAAAAAGGAATTTAAGAAAACAATTCCATTTTGGGGAACATCAACATTGACAAAATACTTAGGAATAGATGTAATCAAGGTGTATGTCTT
Organism: Taxidea taxus jeffersonii; assembly: GCA_003697995.1. Taxonomy (NCBI): domain Eukaryota; kingdom Metazoa; phylum Chordata; class Mammalia; order Carnivora; family Mustelidae; genus Taxidea; species Taxidea taxus. Next base: position 40,656 of record RCUC01123386.1, read on the forward strand.
ATACACTGAAAATTATAAAACATTGCTGAAAGAAAGTAAGGGAAACCTAAGTAAATCTGAGGACACCCCATGGTGATGAAAAGATATACTATTGATAAGATGGCAACAGTACACAAAGCAATGTGGAAATTCAGTGTGTTCCCAAGAAATTTTACAAAGGCCTTTGGGTGGGAAGAAATGTACAAGCTAATTGTAACAGTCATATGGAATTTTCAGGGACCACAAGTTAGCCAAAACCATATTGAAAAAGAAAATCAAAGGTGAAAGGTCATACTTCCAAAGTTCAAATCTTAATACAAATAATAAATACTAAATAAATATTTAATTTAATGAATATTAATAAATAAATTTAATAAATATTTTATTTAATACTAAATAAAACATTGTGATATTGTGTAAAGGTATGCATACACCCTGCATTACATACATACATACATTACAAGTTAATTAATTGAATTTAAATTTGCAAAATTTTTTAAATAAATAAAATATATATTTTTTAAAGTATGCATACAGATCAGTGGATTTAACTGAGAGCCCAGAAATAAACCCCTTCATCTATTTTGAATTTTGACAAGGGTGGACAACATTACACTGGGGGACATAATGGTCTTTTCAACAAAGGGTGCTAGACAATCGGCTATCCATATACAAAGGAATGGAACTGGACCCTTACCTCACACCACATATACACATTAACTCAAAATAAGTTAAAGGCTTATATGTAAGAGGTAAAATTATAAACTCTGAAGAAGAAGAAAAAACAAATAGAGGTAAATCTTCATAACCTCAGATTTAGCATGCTTTTAGATCTGACACCAAAGCATAAGAAGGGAAAGAAAAAAATAGATAAAATAATATCCTCAAAATTAAAAATCTGTCTCCGGGCACCTTGGTGGCTCAGTTGGTTAACTGTCCGACTCTTAATTTTGGCTCATATCATGATCTCAGGGTCATGAGATTGAGCCCCATGTTAGGCTCCACACTGAGTGTGGGGCCTGCTTAAGTTTCTCTTTCTCTCTCTGCCTCTGTCCACTTTCACACTCTCTCTCACTGACTCTTAAAAAAGAAATGTAAAAAATTTTTTAAATATTTGTACATCAGAAGATACTATCCAGAAAGTGAAAAGACAGCCCCCAGAATGGAAGGAAATATTTGTACAATATTTATCTAATAAGAGTCTGTTGCCCAGAATATGTAAAGAGCTTTTACAATTCAAAAAAAAGACAACCCCATTTTTAAAATGGACGAAGGACTTGGATAGACCCTTCTCCAGAGAAATCATACAAATGGTGAAGAGCACATGAATAGATGTTAAACATCATTAGTCTTTATGGAAATGAAGATTTAAACTGGCTAGATGTCCTTTTACACAAGTAGAATCACTATGATCAAGAAAACTCAAAATAACAAAAGGATGTTGAGAAACTGAAACCCTTAAACCTCACTTGTCAAAAATGGTGTAGTCTATGTATAAAACAGTTTGGCATTTACTCAAATAGATCCAAGCAGAATTACCTTAGGGTTCAGTTGTCTTCCTAGATATATACCCACAAAATTGAAAACACTGGTCCAAACAAACAAACAAAAATGTACAGGGATATTCATAGCAGCGGGGTTCACAATAGGCAAAACCCAGAAATATGCAAATGTCCATCCATGGGGAAAAGCATAAACAAAATGAGATAGATCCATAAATGGCTATCTTTTTCTGCTCTGTGAAGGAATGAAGTAAAATGGTTCATTTGTGGGGAAGAAATATGGTGGTTCCTTAAAATATTAAACACAGAATTCCACTGCAACCTATATGGCCCCCAAAATTGAAAGTAGAAGTACCCATATTCAGAAGAGCAGCATTTCTCACAACAGCCAAAAGGTGAAAGCCACCCCAGTGTCCACTGACAGATGAATGGATAAACAAAATGTGGTTTATATACCATGGAACATGATTCAGCCTTAAAAATGAAGGGAGTTCTGACACAGATTCCAACATGGGTTGAACGTGGAAGTCATTATGCTGAGTAAAATCAGCCAGTCATGGAAGTACAGATACTGTATGATCCCACTTGGATAAGGTGACTGGGATCCAAAGCTGGATATGGCTGCAGGGGTCTGAGGGTAAGGACAATGGGGAGCTGGTGTTTCATGCATACCACACATACAGACTCCCTTGGGGAGAATGAGAAAATTCTGGAGAATGACGTACAACCGTGGGAACTCAGCTAAGGCCAGACAATTATGTACCTGAAATGTTTTAAGGGGTCGATGTTCTTATGTTTAGTCATTGTGAAAAAATGAATGAAGGACTGATGGAAGTCACAACATGGATGGACACTGAAAACATCCCCAGTGACATAAGCCAGATAGAAATACCACTCAGATGGGAGCCATTTGTGTTTCTTGAGTCCATCAAGGTTACCCAAATAAGGGAAAGTCCTAGAAGAAGTTCCAGAAGAAGAAAACTGGATCCGAATGGAGAAGACACTTCAGACTGTCGGGCAGGTGGCAACAGCTAAAGTGGGCCTGTGGTCTGGGTTCAAATGTGGGAACCATCATGATTTCCTCACTGGGGGTTACATGGTGGTTGCACAGGACAGCGTCCTTGTTCAGGGTAAAATGCACGGAAGTAGACTGTGTGAAGTGGCAAACATGGTAAAGAAACGACAGCTGGGGAGGCTGAGTGTACAGATAAAGCACAACTGTGCTGCTGTGACAAGTTACTGCAAATTTGAAATCACTGCAGAGTAAATGACTCTTCCAAACATCCACATTAGCACCACATCACAGAAGCGAGAGAGGACATCAGACTTCCAGATGGAGGCCAAGCCCTACCAGATCCAGTTCACCCACCATGGAGAGGCAACTTGCCCTTGGAGGAGGCCACATGTTAGCAAGAGACTCATGGGAGGATTAAATTGGGGGCCCCCATGCCTTGGTGCAGTAGAAGCAGTGGGATTCGGAATTCCAGTTCTCCACAGTGCTCCACCACAACCTGGTTAGAACTATGAAAAAGCATGAAGGGAAGCCTCAGTAAAGTGGACTGGAGATGCCAGAAGGGGAGGCTGTAAAGGGGCGCCTGGTGCTCAGTGTCCATTACAGACCCCACATTACAATCCCCCATGGGAGGGACTCATCCATTCCAGGCCCCACAGGGGAAGCTGGAGGGTTTATCTCTTTCAAGAAATCCACCATCCCTGCACCTTGGCTGGTGAGAATCCTCTATCACCCCGAACCCCTGCCTTTCTCCAGTGGACTTTCCTTCCAAGCAACCCTCCCAACTTCTTCCTTCTTCTCCATGAAATAATGTTCCTTTCCTTTGTTTCTTGCACTTGTCTGATGTGACCATAGTTTGCTCATCCCAGATTGCCATTCTCTGCTATTCCCAAATAAATCCATTTTGCAAGTCAAATAGCTGGCAGGTTGAGTTTAAGGCAAACATAACTAATAAATTCAAGAAACTTGCAAGGAACGAAATCAATATACACAAATCAATTGCATTTCTATGTGTTCCAAAGGAACCATCAGCAAGAAACTATGGAGAACAATCTCATTTACTACTTCATCCAAAAGAACAAGATACCTCAAAGTCTCCTGAACCAAGGAGGTGACAGACCTGTCCTCTGACAGCTGTGGGGCACTGATGACAAACAGGGAGGGAGACACATGGAGACAGGAAGACACAATGTGCTCAGGGAAGAACCAATACTGGGAAAATACCTACCCTTCCCAAAACTGTCTACAGAGTCTGCGCTGTCACTCCTGAACTTCCAAACTCCTGACCAACCCTGAAGCAGCTGTGGACATGGGAAGGACTCTGCAGGGCCAAGGCAGGGGGAGCATGAGCACCAAGGCAGGCAGCTGCTCCCTGACTGAAGACTGAGGAGTCCCAGGAAATGAATCTGCACATGCACAGAGACGCGGGACCTGGGGCTCATCCGAGCCCAGAAAGGGGGGACCCCATGCATAGCACCGTGAGAGGCCACATCAACACATCAACGTGGGAGCGGCCCCAGTTCCTGTCCCAGCTGCAGCTATGCAGGCCAGGCTCAGGGTGGGAGCTGGGGCCCTTCACCCTCTGCAGGTGGGGTAGGCAATGCAGGACTAGGGAGCTCACCCTTCAATGGAAGCACCTGCTCCCTCCTGGGGTCCAGCTGGAGCCATTTCATTCTGGAAATTCAAGCTGCATGAAGCCCAATATCCTTCAACTTCTCCAAAAATAGCTAAGAAACAACAGTCCCTGACCCAAATGGTGACACTGAACATGACTCTAGCCCTGACACAGACCCACACTCTGACCTTGCTCTCAAGCCTGACCCTGACTCTAATCCAAGACCCTAACCCTAGTCCCCAACCCAAACAGTGTTCACAAGAATCAAAAGGTAGGGACACCTGGGTTGCTCAGTGGGTTGGGCCTCTGCCTTCAGCTCAGGTCATGATCTCAGGATCCTGGGATTAAGCCCTGCATTGGACTCTCTGCTCTCTCCCTCCTCCTCTGCCTGCCTCTTTGCCTACTTGTGACCTCTCTCTCTCTCTCTCTCTCTCTGTCAAATAAATAAATAAAATCTTTTTTAAAAAAGAATAAAAAATAGAAATTGCAAATATCCATCAGTGGTGAATGCATAAACAAAGTGTGGTGAAGGGTTCAGGTTCAGGTTTCAGTCATATTTCTAGATCAAGCTTTGGGTTTAAGGTCAGGATGAGGATATAAAGTGAGGGGTAAGGAAACAGAGTTGGAGTTTGGGGCTTTAGGTTTATAATTTAGGGCTTAAGACTCAGGGATGATGGGATAAAGTTCAAGGTCAAATGTGGGGTTTGGGTTCATGCTGGGATTTGGGTTCAGGGTTCATGGCTCAGAGTTCTTGTTTAGGGTTTGGGTTCATGGTTCAAGGCTTGGATCCAAGGCTCAGGCTCTGAGTCCAGGCTTCGGGCTCAATTTCAGGTTTGGGATTCAGGGTTCCATTTGGGGCTTTAAGGTCAGGTTAGGTTTCAGTGTTAAAGTTAAGGGTTAAGGTTAGGCTTAGGGATGACACATTTTCTTCAGTTGTCATCATGGACACAAAATTTCTATCAGAAGTTTCTAAATCTGAATTGTATTTTGTCTGGGTGTCAGGAGCTGGTTTAGAATTTAATATCTCAGTAACTATTACCTGACAACATTCTGATCCTAGGGTCTCCCAGTCACCCAGAAGGAGCTTTTGTCTTGGCTCAAACATACACTTGGCAGAGAAGATCGAGCTGGTGACAAAATTGGGATGACTTCACAATGGTAGAGATGGGAAACCAAATATTGTGGAACTGTTCATGGAAAATGAAGCAGGAGACAGATAACTGGTCAACTCCTGATTCTTCCACAATAAAAAGACTAAGTCTCCAATGGAATCTGATAAGGTTCCCTAAGATCCTATGGTACTCATTACCAGTACTGAAAGAGGGCCACCTCCCCTGCTTTAAACTAAGAATCACAACAGGATACTTCCTACCTTGTTCAAAAATAAAATTTTATTATTTGGCAGTTCCAGTGTACAATTTGTGGAAGCACTGACAACATTTCCTTTTCTCAAATCTTCATCAACATATGGTTAAAATGCAGGCAACATTGTAATGTACTACTCATTGGAATACCAAGTACAAGGAGGGCTAATAGAAGCAATAAAAAGGTATCAAATATGAAATTCAGAAAAAGCACCCCTGATGGGCACTCAATAAGGATCCCTAACCTTAAGATCTAACATCTTATCCTATGGAATTTACCCATATAACTCATCAATAACAATAGCCTGTTGACCACTATAACCACCTCACCAGTGACCTCTAGGCTCATAATACACACTCCAACCACTAGAGACACACTTCTCAGCAGCAGAACAGGACATGCCCACTCCTGAGGGTCCAAGTCTTTCAGGGAAGCCAAAAAAAATCCCACCCCTTGGAAATCCCAGCCATTAGGACAGTCACAGAAACCACACCCAGAACTCAATAAAGGACAGACATCTTATGAAGCAGGTGCTATAGATTACCACCAACCCCACGAAGTAACTCTACAGTGGACTCCAAGTCTGTCCCCTGCCTGGGATTACATGGGGCACCACATTCTTCCAACACTCCACCCTCAGAACAAAACCGTGAACTGTCCTCGTCAGTCCTGTGTGCAGGCTCACATGAGCCTTGCAAAAGCCAGACACCTTCTTGAGAGCACTCAGTCTCTCGTGCCTATCCTAGCAGATGGAGGGTGTTGTCTCCCTGACTTCTGTACCAACTAGAAAATACTTGGAACAAGTCTTGCCATACTTCATGCAAAAGGCATATTCTCTATCTGCAAAATGATGGATGCTCAGACAGCACGGATTACCCTCATCTTTCTGAACTAAGATAAATTGGAGATATAGCTTGGCCAGAGCTGTTATCGCAACCCCCTACACACACACAGACACACACACACACACGCACACACACACACTTCCTTTGTGCCCTCCAGACCAGTTTCCATCTACCTTGTTCATTCTCAGCCATTGTCTCTGCAGAGAAGTACAGTTGCCAAGGTGCTGAGACTGAGGTGCTAGGTGCTAAGCCAGCACCTTGGACCACTCATTATCAGAAATTAATATTCATTTTATTAACAGATACATCCCAGAAGATCTTGCCACTGAGGCCATTAGAAAAGTCATTACAACAGAGGTCCTAACAACCTGTCCAGTCTCCACATCTCCACTCCCTGGCTCCAGGGATTGACTCATCCATGGGCATATGACCTGGTCACAACCAATGAATTGGGAAGAACCTTGATCTCAGCCTGCAGAGGCAAGCATGGGGTGGGCCTTCCAGGCCAGGGGCTTTTAAATCCCAACTGCAGAAGTGGCGTAAGCCAGACCCGTGCAAGTGCCACAGAGGGCCCAAGAAGCCAGGTGCTCCATAACATTGGTGAGGCCTCAATCAGACTTGTCCTGAAGCCACACATGCTAGACCCTCCACTAACTCAGGAGAACTCTAAATGTGCTCATGGTCTTGGCCTGCAGAAGATGATCATCTGTGTGGTAGATAAGCCACAAGATATACCCAACAAGCGATGGGGACTGACTCAGCCAAACTATACCTACATGGAATTCAAACACAGACAAACATCTTATGGCAAGCTTGAGGTCTATAGAGAAAGGCAGAAGAATTCCAGAGGTCTTAATTATTCACCCATCTCACTATCATTTTTTTTTCTGTTCAAGTGGAGGGGCCAGGGTTAGGAAGAATAGATCCCAGTGTCTTCCCACTCTGCCACTGGAAAAGAAGAGCCCTCTCCCCGTCATCCATCATGTTGCAGGTCTGGGGTGTGGGAAACTACTGCCCATGGGCCACATGGGACCTCCTCCTGAATTGTCTCAATCCAGTGTCTCTGAAACATTAGTTATGGATGGTCTGTGGCTGTTTTCAAGCCACAATGCAAGAGTGGAGTGTGTGTCAGAGACACCACATGCACTGCAACACCGAACAGAAAATCATTACAGAAGTGTCCAGAAAAGTCTGTACTGATACCTGATCTCAGAGATACTAAGATCATGTCCCCTCTTTGAGTCAAACATAGCACTTTCTGGGCCAAATCTAATTTCTTCACCACCAGAGGCAAGGATTTCCATGCTTTGAGCCAGAATGCCTTTTGGGAATTCACTCTTTGCCATGGTAGTGATGCTCAGAAACAGAGATGTAAGTGTGAACTCATGAGGGTGAGCATGTGTTTCCTCTTGGGTAGCCACAGTGTATAAGGAGAATACAATAGAGTAGCGTGCTTTCTGTCCCCCAGGAACGGCCATGCCGTATGGTTGCATAGTGACCTCAGAAGGAAGCCATCTTCCTAGAACACACTTCGTCTGGGAGGACTCCCAAGTCCCTTGTCCTGGACACTAGGTTGCACCAAGTCTGGGGGCACCCAGAGGGACAGAGACTCCCCCTGCCCATCAGGGTTTTGAAAGACACCTGCTGTTCCAGGGCAAAGGATCCTGAAACCATTCTTCCACCTGTCATCCAGCCACCCACCTGAGAGAGAGATCTACTCCAAGCCAAAAGGATAGACAGAGAGATGATGAATGGCAGCCTTGTGTGACAAGTGCCATGACAGGGGACACTCAGAGAACTGGGTCTATGTATGGTTAGCCAGACTGGGAGGCAGGGGATCAGGGGTGTTCCAGCTGGATGTCACAGCTGTGCCCTTGTGTGGCTACAAGTGTTAGTGTGACTGGGCATTTTCCAGACTGGAAATGACAGGGCAGGCTAGGGATGGTGTCCCTAAACTCTCTTCTGCAAGGCAAAAGTTCGGTAATGAGATTTCCTTCAGTATGACTTCAGTCATTTCACATACATCTGTATATCCCTAAAGCTGATTGTGTAGAACAGGAAGTACATAGGTGGCCATGGCTTTCAAATGTCAGGTGCCAGGGGCAGAGCACCCTTGATCTTTCTTTTGGCTGCTTTCAGAGTAGGATGACTTCTCCCACCTTCATCTCTGACCCCAGGGAGGACAGGGAACCAAGGAAACATAGATCTACACGTCACAATGTCCACAGAAATCTGCAAAGCCACATTCTCACAGAATCTCAAAGATCAGGACCAGGGGGACAGAAAGGGGAGGCCAATAGCAAGGAACCAGAGGAAAATGTCATGTGCATGTCAGCTGGCCCACTTCTCTACCAGTCGGAAGCAAGGCATGCCTGACAGGAGGGAGTCCCGCCTGCACCTGGTCCACCTCTTCACTGCCCTTGAGCAGAACAGAGGATGTGCTGAGCTTAGTTTGGCTTTCATAGGGACATGGCCAGCTGGCCACAGATGCTACCTGCCAAGTACCTAGAGGACCAGCTCATGGTCCTCAGCTAAGATGACATATGTTTAGTGACCTATTTCCAGGGACAGGTCCTGTGCTCAGTGCTCTGGTGACTATATCCCCTCCCTTTGTCTTTTTGAAAAACACCTTAGGCAGGTAAGACGGACCTACGAAAAGCTGTCCCTAGTTCAGGTTTGTCACTTGACCCTGACCGTAACCCTGTTATCGAGTAAGAGAGAGTCGATTTAGAATACTGCTCATAAATTAGAGGATGGCTTTTAGGAGTTAAGGAACTCAGGGACCAACCTTCTTCAGTCTTATTCTCCCTTGAATCTGGTCAATCTGAACCCATTCGGCCACGTGCTGTCTGAAGAGTGGCCACACGGGGGCAGCGCTGAGCAAATAGTGCCCCAAACCCCACTGCAAAGCCCATTCTTCCCTCATCCTGTTAAACCTTGTTCATTCAATGTTTACAAATCCTGGTACAGGTGATGAAAAGTGTGTCTTTGTTGAATTTTTTAACAACCAAACAAATTCTGTCCAACCTGTTAAGAATAGAAGGTGTTGTTAGGAGGGTGGCACGCCTGAAGAGGGTATGGAGCTTTCCCCATTAGTTGTTGTTTGCATCTCTTCCATCTGACTGTTTATGAGTTACATCTTTCCAGAATAAACTGCCAACCTAATCTGTCATTCAGAGAGCTTGGATTTTCCACAGGTCCTTCTCCCCAAAGAACCGGTTATGCTGAATCTGAGCCAAGGCAGGGTTTGAGTGACTGACACATTTTCCCCTCTTGGCCCTGGGAGCTGAGGCATTCATGACCGTGGCAAACCGGTATTTCAGGTCCCCTTGGCAACCCCAGTGCCCTTCTCTGGAGGAGGACTAAAGGACCAGGAGGAGACCAGACTTCTGGATGGAAAAACTGAGACTCAGAGAGGGCTAGTGATCTCCTGGATGCTCGGTCAGTAGCAGTTATGTTCTATCAAGTGGCCACAAATGCTGAATTACTGAAGACTGTGAAGGGGAGAGCAAGGTTCCTGCCAGCTTCTGGTCAGAACATTTTCATCAGCCGATCAATACATAATCTCCTGCGTATTCCTTGTAAAAGCACCTTTTAAAAATATATATTGTTGAGGGGAGGAGTCAAGATGGCGGAGAAGTAGCAGGCTGAGACAACATCAGGTAGCAGGAGATCAGCTAGATAGCCTATCAAACCATTTCAAACACCTACGAATCCAACAGGAGATCGAAGAGAATAAAAACAACAATTCTAGAAACAGAAAATCGACCACTTTCTAAAAGGTAGGACCAGCAGAGAAGTGAATCCAACGCGATGGGAAGATAGACCCCAGGGGAAGGGGCCAGCTCCCGGCAAGCGGCATAACACCAGAGCACAAAATCAGGACTTTTAAAAGTCTGGTCCAAGGGGGCGCCTGGGTGGCTCAGTGGGTTAAAGCCGCTGCCTTCGGCTCGGGTCATGATCCCAGGGTCCTGGGATCGAGCCCCGCATCAGGCTCTCTGCTCTGCGGACAGCCTGCTTCCTCCTCTCTCTCCCTCTGCCTCTCTGCCTACTTGTGATCTATCAAATAAATAAATAAAATCTTTAAAAAAAAAAAAGTCTGGTCCAGGGAGGGATATCACTCCAGAGGCTAAACTGGGGTGAGGACCTCGAGGGGACAGCGTGGACTCAGGTCCCACAGGGTCACAGAAAGATCAGGGGTGTCTGAGTGTCGCAGAGCTCACAGATATTGGAGCGGGGAAGCCGGCTGCGGAGACAGAGCCAAGGTTTCCTGGAGCCATGGTCTGTGACACGGGCCGGTGCTCTGTGCGAGGGGTCCCCACAAGATCCGGGGAGACTCCGACCTGGGAGAGCTCAGGGATCTACGGGGTTCGGAGACTCCAGGTGGGACTCTGACAGAGACAGAGATGCTTGGTCACAGGCTGGGTGAGCTCGGATCACTCCCAGAAGCCAGTGAGACGGGACTGATTACGCACGATTTTCTCCAGGTGCGGCCGGAGGCTGGGGAGACGGGGGTGATTAAGCGCTTTTCTCTGAAGGCGCACAGAAGACTGGGGCCCCGAGCTCTCGGCTCCTCCAAGCCGGAGATTGGGAGGCCGCCATTTTCATTCCCGTCCTCCAAAACTCTACGGAAAGTGTTCAGGGAACAAAAGCTCCCGAAAGTGAACCTGAGAGGATTACTTAGCCCGGCCCCTAGTAAGGGCGGTGCAATTCCCCCTGGGGCAGAGACACTTGAGAATCACTACAACAGGCCCCTCCCCCAGAAGATCAACAAGAAATCCAGCCAAGACCAAGTTCACTCAACAAGGAGAACAGCGGATTCTTATCTGGACAAAATGACAAGTCGGAAAAACTCACCACAAAAAAAAGAACAGGAGGCAGGACCAAAGGCTAGGGACCTAATCAATACAGACATTGGTAATATGTCAGATATGGAATTCAGGACGACGATTCTCAAGGTTCTAGCCGGGCTTGAAAAAGGCATGGAAGATATTAGAGAAACCCTGTCGGGAGAAATAAAAGCCCTTTCTGGAGAAATAAAAGAACTAAAACCTAATCAAATTGAAATAAAAAAAGCTAATGATGAGGTGCAATAAAAAATGGAGGCTCTTACTGCTAGTATAAATGAGGCAGAAGAATTAGTGATATAGAAGACCAAATGACAGAGAATAAAGAAGCTGAGCAAAAGAGAGACAAACAACTACTGGACCACAAGGGGAGAATTCGAGAGATAAGTGATGCCATAAGACGAAACAACATTAGAAAAATTGGGATTCCAGAAGAAGAAGAAAGAGAGAGAGGAGCAGAAGGAATGTTGGAGAGAATTATTGTAGAGAATTTCCCTAATATAGCAAAGGGAACAAGCATCAAAATCCAGGAGGTGCAGAGAATCCCCCTCAAAATCAATAGGAATACGTCCACACCCCGTCGTCTAATAGTAAAATTTACAAATTTTAGTGACAAAGAGAAAATCCTGAAAGCAGCATGGGACAAGAAGTCTGTAACATACAATGGTAAAAATATTAGATTAGCAGGAGACTTATCCACAGAGGCCTGCCAGGCCAGAAAGAACTGGCATGATATATTCAGAGCACTAAACGAGAAAAACATGCAGCCAAGAATACTTTACCCAGCTAGGTTATCATTGAAAATAGAAGGAGAGATAAAAAGCTTCCAGGACAAACAAAAACTGAAAGAATTTGTAAACACCAAACCAGTTCTACAGGAAATATTGAAAGGGATCCTCTAAGCAAAGAGAGACCCTAAAAGTATTATCAGGAAGGAACAGAGACAATATACAGTAACAATCACCTTACAGGCAATACAATGGCACTAAATTCATATCTCTCAATAGTTACCCTGAATGTAAATGGGCTAAATGCCCCAATCAAAAGACACAGGGTTTCAGAATGGATAAAAAAACAAAACCCATCCATATGCTGCCTACAAGAAACTCATTTTAGACCTGAAGACACCTCCAGATTGAAAGTGAGGGGATGGAAAACAATTTACCATGCTAATGGACATCAGAAGAAAGCTGGGGTGGCAATCCTTATATCAGATTAATTAGATTTTAAGCCAAAGACTATAATAAGAGATGAGGAAGGACACTATATCATACTCAAAGGGTCTGTCCAACAAGAAGATCTAACAATTTTAAATATCTATGCCCCTAACATGGGAGCAGCCAACTATATAAACCAATTAATAACAAAATCAAAGAAACACATTGACAAGAATACAATAATAGTTGGAGACTTTAA
>RCUC01123388.1:0-21107 GCA_003697995.1 Taxidea taxus jeffersonii
GGTACAGACACAGATAATTCTGGTACAGCCTCTTTACTGCCTAGCACCTTATGTCCTAGCACACTTACGAATGCACGAGGTCAGAGATAGCAGACATGGCCAGTTAATGACAGCACTCCTTCCCCTTAATCCACAGCCAGCCTCACACACAATGTTCCAGGCAACCACTATTGCTCTAGGTTTCTTTTGTTTTCCACACTTTCCTCTTCTTTTTCATCAAAATTGGGTTATTTTCCTTTGAGTTACAACTATATCATAGGTATAACACAGCAAAGAAAATACACTGTCTTCCTTCAGCTGAGCCAAAAATCATTTGCCCAATGACACCCACTGTAAACATCTACATCGAAACTCTTAATCTGGGGCCCAGTGACCTTTAAGGAATCCATGAGTAAAATTCAGGGATCCATGAACAGGGATAGGGAAAAAAATACTACTTTATTTAAACCTAACTGAAACTAAATATTTCCTTTGATGATGAGTACAGGCAAGAAACCACAGAACTTCCTACTAGCAGTACCTGTGTCTCTCTGTCAGTAACAGAAATCACAGACATTGTAGATATCTCAAAATGTTTACTTGTAATATCTCAGTTATTCAGTTGTGGATATCTCAAAATAATGTTTATACTCACTGCTACTTGAAAATATCTATTGCTACATATTCAACTACCTTTATATCTATTTAAGGCTTTAATTAAGCCTATGTTAGGGATGCTTCGGTGGCTCATTTGTTAAGTGTCCGCCTTTGGCTGAGGTCATGATCCCAGGGTCCTGGGATCGAACCCCATGTTGGGCTCCCTGCTCAGCAGGGAGTTTGCTTCCCCCTCTCCCACTCCTCCTGCTTGTGTTCCTTCTCTCGTGTCTCTGTCAAGTAAATATATAAAATCTTAAAAAAGAGAGAGAGAGAGAGAAGCCCATGTTATTACATCATATATTAGATTTTAAAAACAGGTTGGTAATAGTATTTAAGTATTCAAATTAGTATTAACTTACATAGTATTTAATTTTGTTTTGGAATTTTATGTGTTTCATTTTATGCATTTAAAAACATGATGCTCACCAAGGGTCTATCAATTGATGAGTGGCTAAAGAAGATGTGGTATGTATATATACAATGGAACAGTATCCAGCCATAAAGAAGAATGAGATCTTGCCATTTGCAATGACATGGATGGAGCTAGAGAGTATAATGCTATGTGAAATAAGTCAGAGAAAGACAAATACCATACGATTTCACTAATATGTGGAATTTAAGGGAAAAAAAAACAAATGAGCATAGGCTTAAAAAAAAAAAAAGAGAGAGACAAATGAAGAAACAGACTGTTAACTATAGAAAACAAACTGATGGTTACCAGAGGGCAGGTGGGGGGCGGGGGTGCGTGAGATAGGTGATGGGGATTAAGGAGGGCACTTGCGATAAGCACACGGTAATGTACGGAATTGCTGATTTACTATATTGTACACCTGAAACTATATAACACTGTATGCTAAATAAATGGAATTAAAAACTAAAAAAAAAAAAAAAAAAAGAGGGGCACCGCACACACACACAAAAATAAATAAAAACATAATGCTGAGGAGTCAAGACTTTACTAGACTGCCAAATGGATCAAGACACAAAAGTCTAAGAACTCCATGGGCCGCCTGGGTGACTCAGTTGGTTGGGCAACTACCTTTGGCTCAGGTCATGATCCCAGAATCCTGGGATCGAGTCCCACATCAGGCTCCCAGCTCCATGGGGAGTCTGCTTCTCCCTCTGACCTTCTCCCCTCTCATTCTCTCTCTCTCCCAAATAAATAAATAAATAATTAAAAAAAAAAAGTCTAAGAACTCTTGCCTGAACTGTCATTATAGGTAACTTTCATTGGGCACCTACTATGGATTTGATGTTGCTTTAGCACTTTACAAGAATGAACTCCTGGGGTGCCTGGGTGGCTCAGTTGGTTAAGCGACTGCCTTCGGCTCAGGTCATGAGTCCTGGGATCGAGTCCCACATTGGGCTCCCAGCTCCATGGGGAGTCTGCTTCTCCCTCTGATCTCCCCTCTCATGCTCTCTCTCACTCTCTCTCTCTCTCTCAAAAAAAAAAAAAAAAAAATGAACTCCTTTATCTTTCATAGCCCCACTATGGAGTGGGTAGTATTAATATCCCCATCCTACAGACTAGGACCCTGAGGCACAGAAGGTGAAATAAAAAGCCAAGAAGCCAGGTAAATAGTGGAGCTAAGAAATGAATTCAGGCTCTGGCCACAGAGCTTGAACCCTTAACCAACAGTCATTACCATGAAATCAATTTCTATTTCCTTTTTTTCTTCCTATTTCTTTTCTAAGTTCTTTTTTTTTTTAAGATTTTATTTATTTATTTGATAGACAGAGATCACAAGTAGGCAGAGAGGCAGAGAGAGAAAGAGGAGGAAGCAGGCTGTCCGCAGAGCAGAGAGCCCGATGCAGGGCTCGATCCCACAACCCTGGGATCATGACCCGAGCTGAAGGCAGTGGCTTTAACCCACTGAGCCACCTAGGCGCCCCTCTTTTTTTTTTTTTTTAAAGATTTTTATTTATTTATTTGAGAGACTGAGAGCAAGAGCGGGGGGTGGGGGGCACAGGAAGAGGGAGAAGCAGACTCCCCGCCAAGTAGAGAGCCCAACACAGGGTTTGATCCCAGAACCCCGGGATCATGACCTGAGCCAAAGGCAGATGCTTAACCCAATGAGCCACCCAGGTGCCCCTCAATTTCTATTTCTTTCACTCCGGAGAGAGCATTACCCACCCCGAGTGGGATGAGATGGTGCAATTAGTTATTATGTTGCCTTATCTTCAGCAAAGTAGAAACACAGTGTTACTACCTGGCATTACTTTGTTCCATATTGCATGGCCTTTGAATTTACCAACTCCTGAAAGGGCTTTATCTTTTAAGTACAGGCTTAAATACAGACAAACTGGGGCTTTATCTTTTAAGTACAGACTGGTAACACCCCTTGGAATTCACCTTTTGGCCCCTGTAATGCCTGTAGTACTTATTAACCAAGAATTTGTAATTAGGCATCTTAGGTTGGGAGTAATTTGTTCCAAAGGCAGAAAAGCTAGGAGGCAGTGGGGGAGCTGGGGCAAACTGTATTTGGAATCAGAAGACCTGGCTTGGAGTACAGGTTCAGCATTAATTTCCTGTTGAACGAATTAGCTGACCCCCTCCAGCCTCAATTTTAACATGTTTAATGCAGAAAGGAAGACATACATGAAGACTGAATGAAGGCATAAGTGTAAAAGGGCTTTTTTCCAAATGTCAGTAAATGTATTTTTTCATGTAGGGGCCCCTGTATATTACATTCAGGGTGGCTCAGTCGGGTAAGCGTCTGACTCATGATTGTGGCTCAGATCATGGTCTCAGGGTCATGGGATCGAGCCCTGTGTCGGGCTCCACACTCAGCAGGAGTTGGCTTGAGACTCTCTCTCTTCCTCTGCCCCTCTTCTCCCACCTCTTGAAATAAATAAATAAAATATTTTTTAAAAATGTACATTTTGGCTTAATATAAAGAACTTTAGACACAGTAGTCATACAATAAATGATAAGAAGGGTAGTTTAAAAATAAAGCCTGACCTTGCAGAAGTGTTTGAAAGCAGACTGGATAGCTTTTTGGTACAACTGAAATAAAACCAATCAGGCAATAAGCAGAATATCCAGATGCTTGTTTTAAGGATTCCTGCTCATTGCATAGGCCTCTGATGTACTCAAGTCTCATGACTCAACCAAGATTGTGGACTTTGCAACAGGTAGCCATTGGCCTGGGGATATTTGTGTATTTCTAGTCCCCCCTTTATTGCTCAACTAGGGAGGAGTGGAAAAGTTGGTATAATATGCCACCCTCCCCTGGGAAATTTACCCAGTTACAGTTCAGAAGGAAAGAGACAGCTTTGATTCCACTTATCCATCTGGGACATACTTACACTAAAAAAGTATTCATTATTTATCTGAAATTCAAGTTGAAATTTAAGTGGGCGCCCTGGGGGAGAGAAATAACTTGAGTGCCAAAGTGCCATCTCTATAAATAGGATAATGAAATAGCAGGCACCAGATGACAGCAAAAAAAGAACAAAAAAACAAAACAAAACAAAGTTTGTGTTTTGAAGAGCCTTTCCTTATGGGTAGGTAGGAACATGCTGCTTTTCAAGATAGACTCTAAGGGTCTGAAAGGGTCTAAGATGCTACGCATTTGAGTACTCCACATGCTGTAAACATCATGTACTTGATATTCCACAAGCACAGGATGGCCAGATAAAATACAAGAGGTCCAAATTTGAATTCCAAGTGAAGAATGATATTTTAGTATAATTATGCCCCAATATTGCAATGGGATATGCTAATACTACAAAATGATTCGCTGGTCATCTGAAATTCAAGTTTAACTGGGTGTCCTGCATTTTTATTTGCTGAATCTAGCCACCTATCACGTATTAACATTCTTCCACCAGCTGATTTGGGAGTTCAACTATCCAATGAAGTTACCAACCTAGAAAGTCACTGCTCAGTAAAATTTATGGCAGTCAAATCTGTATAAAGAAAAGATGCATTAAGTTGTGAACTACCTATAAGGTACATTCTGTGTACATAAGCTTTATTTACTTTTTCTTAGGTTTGCAACTATAACAACATTTAAAGGGACTTAAATTTAACACGTTAAGATCAGTAAGAAGAAAAAAACTATTATTGTGGGACCCCTGATGGTATGAACTTTAGGACAGTTTAACGAGCTTGTGAATTTAGTGCTATTGCCTTTGAAACTGAGAGCTGGACAGATCGTACAAAATCATCCAACTCAAGAATGTTCTGCAGAGCAGGTTGGGTATTTACATAACATGGAAATTAAGGTCAACATGTCCATTTCCTCCCTCCACCACGCACCGTTCCTCCTGCTTGCGTCCCTTTATCAGCAGATGAAGCTCCAGGTACAGGACAATAAAGACAGAAACCCTGGCATCACCTTGGTCTCCCTACCCTGATCAGTGAGGCTCCAGAGTCTGGGCCCCTGTCCTGTTATTCTCTCCAAACTACAGTAATACCTTAACTAGTTTCCCCATGTCTACCCACTCTCTGTTCTACTACTTCCCAAATGTAATTGCATATTAGAATTATAAGGAGAATTTTAAAAAATAAAAACCACTCAGGCCTGGGACCCATGCAGAGCAGCTGAATCAGAGTCTCTGGGAGTGCAGCCCAGACATCAGCCCGCCAGCAGATTCTAATGTCCAGCCAGGATCCAGAACTATTGCTCCCCTCCAATCCATCCTTCAAGCTTCATCTCTATGGCAGCACAATTAATCATGCTGTACAGCACAGCAACTGATTGTCTTATATGGTTTTAAACAGATTCCTGTTTAAACACACACACACCCAACACCAACAGTTCTCCTTTGCCTCTCAAAGCAGGCCCCAATTTTTGAAACTGTAGATAACCATCTCAAAACCTATCCTTCCCCCAACCCCTACTATTCTCAGCCCCTAACTTTATGCTCCCCTCAAGTTGGCCTACTGCTAGTCCCTGAACTTCCCCACTCTTTCCCCTCTGTTCACCCTGCACTTTTCAACCTGGATGGCCCTGTAGGTGCTTCACTCATCAGCAGAGGCCAACAGTCAAATAGTCTCTTTCTCCTGAACTCCCCCTTCAGGAGCTGTAATCTTACCCCCTTAAGCCTGCAGGGGTTTGTGTGTACCTGGTCTGGACATCCTAATGGCTATATTTACTTCATTTCTCTCCTCCCCTGTAAGACAGTGAACTTCTTAAAGGTTCAGGACTGCACCTCACTCCATTACAGAAGCCTAGGATGGCACACCGGCCACAGTAGGGAATCCGGATTTCTGGAATCCTTTTGCATGAAGCTTCTAAAATTGGAGTTGGTAATTTAGAAACTATGATGTCGACCCATCCGCAGTTTTCATTATAATTAAACTCGGAGATGGACCAGGCTTGTGCTGTTGGACATGCTGCCTTCAGGGTTCCTGAGTGAAGATAAATAAGGAAGTGATGTAAGAACAGTAGGAGAGTATCTCAAGTTATCTTCGATCTACAGCGCCAAGATTAGAAAGCTGAACAACGTCTCAAACTATGCAGGGAAGGGATGGTACGCAACTTTATTAAGATTAAAAGACGGCGGCTGGCTCGAGCACCAAAGAGAAGCGGCACCAAAGGCGTGAAATAAAACTTTGTAATCAAGGGTTCAATGCATGAGTAATAGTTTTGCTCTCAGTTAAAGCAAAAGTTAAAGCGCTGGAGTTGCCCGTGAGTAACTACAAAGCCCTCGCTGGGCAAACTGGGTGGCAAGGAACTCGGTAAGCAGCAAAGGCTTCCCGACTTCCCAGAAAGCCTCCAGACTGAGCCCAAACTGCGGCGGGCTTTGCTAGAAGCTGGCGGCGGGGGCGGAGGTGCTCCCCCAGCCGCGGAACTGAGAACAATCCGGGGTTCTCCCGAGGCAGCCCGACAGTCCCTGCACGGCCTGCGCCCTCGCCGCGGCCCGCGGCCACCCGGGCCTGGGGCCCCCGATGGGGGAGGGCGGCCCCTAGCCAGGCCGCGCGCCGACCGCGGGGTGCCAGCGGGCCCACCTACCTGAGCGCCAGGAGCCTCTCGCCCAGGAGCGCCAGCGCGATCCCCAGCAGGCTCAGAGCCACCAGCCGCCCCATGGCGCGGGAGCCGGCGCCGCCTCGCTCGCGCGGGTCGGGGAGCTCGGTGGGCGGCGCCCGCCTGCCCGCTCCGGCCGCGCTCCGCCCCGGCTCCGCCCTCGGCCCGGCCCTTGGCCTTTGTCACCGCCAGCCTCGCGGGACGCTCTCCCAGGGACGCTTTCCCGGGACTCCCCAGTGCAGGTTGAGGGCGTGAAACTTGGCCTCCTCCACCTCGTTTCGCAAACGGAAACGTCCCCCCCGCCCCGCCCCAACCTCCAGCCCCCGCGGACCTTTCTCACCCTCGCCTTCACTGACTTTCCTTACTCCATAGGCCAGCAAGAAACTTCTAGATAAAGTTTGAAAGACTCTTTCTCATTCCAGGAAAAGATTCAGGATTCCTTCTTGCAAATCATTCGTGTTAGAATCAACTACTTTCTATAACATGGTGTAGACGGAAGGAAAGAGACATTCTGCCCCAGCAGTGCTTCGTCTGTGCGAGAGACCTCAAGACCTGAAGGCTGTTTTGGATCTAGCTCAGTTTCTGGGAATAAGAATAATTTTTTTTTTTTTAATTTTCGTTTTTACTTTAACAGCCCTAACATGAGGGAAGAAAATGGGGGGTGGGGAGAGGAAGGGAGGGAGGGAGGGAGGAAGGAAAAGAAAGAGTAAAAGGGAAACTTACTCATTGAGAGTGAGACGGTTCAAACAAGTGAGTACTCCTGGAATAAGCTTCCACTGGTTTCCAGGGTTTGCCATCCTACGGACAGCATGTAGGTAAAAGCCATGACAGTTGCTAATTTTCAGCAAACATCAGTTTCATAAACAGTTAGTAAATAAAAGCTGATTCTGGTTTCTCGTTTGCACCTCCCCAACCCAAAATAAAGATCCTTCTGTTTCTGTGTGTATGTCTGAGTCAGTCCCAAGGGATATCAGGTTATGCTGAATGGTAGATAGATAAATAGTTGTCTTTTGAAAGAACAAGAGGCTTAACCTTTCTTCGTGTCATGGGCCCCCCTAGCAGGGACAAATCTCAATTAAGGACGAAGCCTAGTCCAAATCTGGTGCTGGGCCACCAAGGGAACAACAGCCCAGAGTTTAGAGCAGAGGTGTTTGTGGTGAATAACTGGGGCTTTCAAGGACAGCAAAACCAACGTCCTCTCAGTCGCAGAGAATCTTGGAGAAACTTTAGTTTAATGTTAACACAGCCAGTGAATTCCCTCAAACTCCATCTCAAAATTCCCTCATCACTCTCTGTGAAGGGTACTGTTGCTCCATACTCTTTTTTCCTTCTGAGTGTTGCTGTTGGAACAGTTTCTGCAGAAGTAGCCCCCATTCTTACTCCATCTCCACCACCATGCTAGGGCAACGACTCGCCATTGCACACAGGCAGATGGGGAAGAGAGACATTTTCTGATTTGGAAATCAGAAGTCTATTTTCTCCATTGCAGGAGGGTGGAGAAGACCAGTTATTAAGACTATAGTATATTCCTGTTATTAATTTTATGGTATACTTTAGCAATCTTTTGAGATAACTGGGATTTCTGGACTGCACCAAGAACATAACCCCAGGTTTATGTCATTTTGTGGGAAAAATGGTTTCTAACTCTTAACTATCCAAGTTACCCAACACAAAACAAAACCTGTTCTGGAACTTGTTTGTATGCTTGCAACTCTTTACACTTGGTATGAAACAGAATTTCTCAAATAATGACATGTAACTAGTTTATAATTAGAAATGTAATGGTTCTTCAGCAAAATTTCAGAAATAATAATACCTTTTATCAATGCTTCTCAAACTATGTGTAGTGAAGGACAGGTTTTTCTTTGCCTTTGTGAAGTACAATGAAAATAATTACTAGAAATGAAGTAAAAAATCAGACATACAGAATACAAGCCCAAATCTTTTATTATTTGATTCAACAGACGTAAAATTACTTTGTCAAATTTCTATAACAGTTTCTAAAGGCTTGCTTTCAAATTTTCATATTTATCTCACCATGGACCAGAAACAGAGTTCACAGATTGAAAATGGTCTTTGGAGTACACTCCAGAAGTGGACTGCGTCTCATGATTGCACTTTTAACTCTTTAAAGTTTTTTGCGTGTATTATCATGTGGAATATCCCCGATAATTTGTGAAATAGGTGGCTCATGATTATTGTCATTTTATGTGCTATATGATCGCTCCATATGCCTTTTATTTTTCTTCCTCTCCTTTCCTCTCTTTTAAGAGGGGGGAAGACCTTTTAACACAAAAATACATTGAGGAGATGTTACAAAGGATAATTATTGGGGGCGCCTGGGTGGCTCAGTGGGTTAAACCTCTGCCTTCAGCTCGGGTCATGATCCCAGGGCCCTGGGATCGATCCCTGCATCGGGCACTCTGCTCCCCCGGGAGCCTGCTTCTCCCTCTCTCTGTCTCTGCCTGCCTCTCTGCCCACTTGTGATCTCTGTCTGTCAAATAAATAAATAAAATCTTTTTTTAAAAAAAGATAATTATTGTCTGTAAGAGAAAGAATTGTTCTATAGAGGGGTCCACTCAATGGCTTTTCAGAGAATAAAGGAAATACCCCTCCCAATCCAAGTCATATTTTGGAGAATCCAACATGTTAAAAAAATGAAAAAAAAATGCAGAAACAGAAAAATGGTTGTATATACATATTTTAATATTTACAGTTAACAAATTATCGTGCTTTAGTAATTAGGTTGGACAATATGAACTTAGTTTGCTGTTGCTGTTGTTTTTTGGAAAGGTCAAAAACACCTTGATACAAAATACAATGTAATTTGTAATTTGTGGTCCAGTAATGGAACTCAAGTTTAAAATGAATGAGTTTATTCAATTGGGTCAAGATATTGCTATGATATATGGATAGACAGATTTGAAGACAATATTGAAAATCTACAATATAGCCCACCTATCCCCACTAGACCCAAGCCTATTTCTACAGAGGGCTGTAGGATTTACTGCCTTTCTTCCAGGAACAGTAGGACCTTAGAGGGAAAAGACGGAGGGGTAGAAAATATTGGGAGAGAAGAAAGTTCAGGAGACCAGAGACAAAAACTCCCAATCTCCTTCAGAAGCTGACGCAGTATGGCCTGAACACTATGGAAAAAGTAAAGACACAATTCCTTCATTCTAGGAAATGCATGCATGTTTCTTGTCTAACTAACAGCAATAATGCTTCCAGTTATCTATGAATGAAGTGTGCATCCAACCTCTTTCAGAGTACCAATCACAACTATTATTTACTGAACATTTCTTATTCCACACACTTTATACACACTGCCTC
This sequence comes from Taxidea taxus jeffersonii, assembly GCA_003697995.1. Classification (NCBI taxonomy): domain Eukaryota; kingdom Metazoa; phylum Chordata; class Mammalia; order Carnivora; family Mustelidae; genus Taxidea; species Taxidea taxus. Next base: position 9,945 of record RCUC01123388.1, read on the forward strand.
ACTGAATTCCCATTAGAACCATCTGAATCAGGTACTATTAGCACAGAGGTTATAAGGTTACAGAGTTTAAGTATCTTGCCCAGAGTTGTACACCTGGAAAATGGTGAAGCCAGAATCCAATATTAGAAAATTTATATCAAGACCCCATTTCTACCCTTGGTATATCTTTTATTAATTGTCAAATAAAAAGAATTTCTATACCTCTGCTATTTATGGTAAGAAGAGAGATGAAGGAGCTGGTGGTGAGAGCTAGTAGAAAACGATCTCATGTCAATCGGCATCAGAGTGAGTCTTTAAGACTAGGTTGCTTTTTATACTTCTCCTCTACCTGCTTGCATTACTTCACTTAACTTTGAGTATGTTCCGCATCTCCAAGCCATTCGTGGGAATTCTAGATAAAAGAGGTGCTCATTCCTGTCCTGGTGGCGGTCACAGTCTAGCAAGAGTGAGAGGTACCTGGACAAACATATGCAGTGTTGTGTGTCCAGGATTAAGAACTTTGATCTTTATCTTGCCAGTGACGTAAAGCTATGAAGCCTTTAAGAAAGGTTGCTCTAATGGCTGTGGGAAGAGGAGGTGATAGGTACTTCCCAAGTCTGCTTGCAAGGAGAGACATATGGGAACAAGATAGTGGGGAGGATGGAGAGGGAACAGGTTTAAGGACAGTCAGAGGCTAGATGCACAGAAACCGGGGACTGATGAGCTGAGGGAAAGGGAGAGTTGAAGATGACTTGGGTTGTTCAGAAGGGCAAATGGGAGTACACCAACTGGGATGGGAGAGGACCCTTCAGGATGGTGAGGACAGGATGGTTTGAAAAACACGTCTGAGGTGCCCAAAGCCCTGGAGACACTCACAGACAAGTGCTCAGGGATGAGGCCTTTTCTGGACATGGAGACCTGGGAGTCGTTAGCAGCCAGAGCAGCAGGCTGAGTAGATCACCTTCAGCAAGGGCGGAGGTTGTAGCCCAACATGAAGTAGTATGTGTTAAAGTCCTAAAAGCTTTATGGGTGTCCAAGTGACTAGCAAGTGGGTTACAAAGTGAGGAGTGGGATGGAAAATTGGGAACTGAATTGAAATTTAGGGAATTACCTTAAACTAGGGAAAACAGACCCTGGCACATATGTGGCTGTTTGCCTGCTCCCCTGAATCTGGGCATGGTCTTGAAGTTGTTCATGCCATGGTACTCCGGGCGGTCACTCCCTATCCATGAAAAATGATACCTATTTGTTATCCCTTTATAGGGCCTGGGACACACGTGGAAGATGAAGGTAGAGGGGGATTGGAAAGAAATTTCCAGTTATTTCTGCTTGGCATAAGATGGCCCCTCTCCTGACTTCTCTATATCCACTGGCAGGAGTTACAAAAGAACTTGTTACAAGAGTTGATAGTAGGAGTTACAATAACATGCTTCTGGTAAGACTTCTCTCTTCTTCAACACTCACTGCCTTAGCTTCAATATCTATGTAATCTCATTAGGTCCTTACCTCTCTGTTTTGTGGTCACCCTGTGAAACCCAGTTTCCCTAGTCAATCTTTATCCTTCAGACTCTCTTCCCATTTGGCTGAGTACTTTCCCCCATGTCTCTATTCCTCCCAAACTTGCAAATCCCTTTTGTTGTGTGCTCTGGAACTCATGTCTTAACAAAATCCCCTGTATCCTCACTGTTTTCTCTAAATATTCTCTTCAACTTTCTGCATTATCTTCAGACCCCCAACTGGGACACTGTCCTACCGGCCCTAGAAGGTTCTAGCTCCTGGCTCACAATCACTCTCTTTTATTCTACCTGTATTCAATTCTTGGTGATCTTAACAGCCACATCTATAACTTTTCCAGACCCAACTTTTCAGTTCTATGACCTCCTTTCCTTCAGTGGCCTTATCTCTACCCTAATCTTCCACCCACTCCTGTGGCTCTATTTTAAGACTTCACCAGTACCAATAATGACAACACCTCCAAAACTTCAACTTTAAGATCTAATTTTTACCACTACCACCTCTTTTTTTAAAAAATTTTTTTTAAGATTATTTATTTATTTATTTGACAGACAGAGATCACAAGTAGGCAGAGAGGCAGGCAGAGAGAGAGGAGAAAACAGGCTCCCCACCGAAGCAGAGAGCCCGATGTGGGACTCGATCCCAGGACCCTGGGATCATGACCTGGGCCGAAGGCAGAGGCTTTAACCCACTGAGCCACCCAGGTGCCCACCACTACCACCTCTTACCTTTTTAGTTCAGTCTTTCACTCCACTTCTGAAAATTTTTTGACCTTGTTTTGATGTCTTACTTCTTCTTAAAAGCTATTGCCTCTCACTCATATGTACTCCATTTAATTTCACTTCTCACAGTGCTGATTCTTTATAAAGTGGCTTTTCACTGAAATCACATGTATAAATTTAGAGTAGTAGTTCTAAGTTTTGAGGGTGACCATATGCATTCATCTAGTAAGAACTAGCGAAGAACTATTGGGCTAATTTCTTCAAGGGTGCAAGTTTTCTGAAAAAAGGCATTATTTCTTCCTTTGAGTCCCCTTTCCTGCCATTTATTCTTTGTTCTGGTGAACAGCTTTGACTCAACCAGGCTGACCAAAGCAGTGCCAGAGATAGAAGTGGGCCTGTTGCAGAAAACAAAAGAAAAGAGTATCACAAAAGATTTCAGTTTTAGACGGGAGACTCAAAGCCCATTCAAGGAAACATCCGAGGAACAGAGTAAAGATTAGCCATCAGACTATCCGATTCTGGGGCTAGTCCTTGACATTGTCAGGGACATCATGAACCTGATTGCAGCTTGGAAGGATGAGACAATGTGTTAACAAGTGGAAGTGGAAGGCAACCAGTGCTGGGGTCAATGAAGGGACAGTGATGTGGGGGGTGGGAGAGGCCAAGAACTACCTCAATGGAGCAATGTGATACAGGCCAGGAAAATGCTCACTCGGTTCATGGCCCCATTTCCAGGAACCCCATCTCCTCTGTGAATGAACTATGTATGTACAGCACAGATAAGCAGGAGGAATTTAGATTTTATTTGGTCTGTATTATTTTAGGAGCATAGACATGAGAGTCTTAAGGAATTACTTTAGAGACCTATTTCATTTTCTGCCTTTCATTTATTATCCCTGCAAGCAGTGCTTTATTATTATTAGCATTATTTCTTTTTAAGCCTGTACATTTTCCTTTCATTATTTTATATTTCACAGAAGCTGCGGAGTTTGAATTTGCCTGGGTGCCTTAGGGGGAAGATGAGCTCGCTTTTGGCATGGAGATAGGGGCAGGCTGATTTCTCATTTCAGACATAGATAGTGACTATCATATATGTTGACTTAACATTTCACAACTTAAAAACATAGTGGATGTTTACATGAAGTATGATTAATTACAGAGATTGAGGGAAGGGATACTAAAGTCCTCTGTATTATTGATAAACTAATGTTTCATTTCTAATAAACTTTTTACATCCCTTGACACTAGTGTATATATATATATATATATATACACACACACACACACATATATATAAATCTTAAAAGAAAGTCTTGTGACTCTACTATGTGAGAAGAAATCAAAGTTACTTGAGAGTTCTAAGAATGGAAAATGAAGCCAATTCTAGCACTGGGAGGCACAGCTGACAGGCCTGTAAGCCACTAGAAATCGCAGGAGTATGTCCAGACAGGCCAGTGGAATAATGGAAAATTCCTAGTGGAGGAAACTGGACAGAATTGGACAGGGAGCAACACACAGGAGAAAGACCTGAAAGGGGGCTGCAGTGTGTGAGGGCCAGTGGCATCTGTTCAGACCTGGCTGGTGATTGTCTCTGAGTGCTGACTGCTGACCTCCGTCAAGCCCAAGGGCAGCTATGGAGCTACCTGGGATTCGTAGTTGTCCCAGGGGCACGGCATGGGGATACAGAAAACTCACCCAGGCGATCTCCTAAATCTCTGGTATGCCATCTCCTGCCACCAAAGAGGAAAATTGCAAGAAAAAGTCCTTTTTTCTCGCTCCACCCAGTTTTCCTGCTTGCATGCATTTTGCATTTTGTTGGATTTGGGTTGGTGTGGCTGCAGACTGGGAAATACAAAATGTTATTGAGGAAAATTGGGGCTGGGCAAGTTGATAGATAAAACCAGTGATAGATGGATGGGCAGATAGATGGTTAAAGTGATAAATCTGAGTCCGCTGGAATGTACAGAACCATTCTTTGAGCTTTTTGTTTCTTCATGTCCGCTGTCAATGATCATGTAATCCACATGATAGAGTCCTGGATGGTCCCCAGACCACCAAACTTTGGGCTTATCTTTCCCTTTAATACATTTTTTAATGCTCACTCCAGCCCCAGCTCACGTAGTCTGCACACTAAGTCTCTACAAAGATTCCTCGGCATGACGTTCAGGGGCTTACGGCACTCTTCTTTCTTGTTTACTTAGAATTCCATCTCTGCTCTGTCTTGTACCTTGTGGCTCTTCTCTTCCCTCCCTCCTGTGGTATGCAGGTGCCTTTCATTTCCTTTAATTATCGCCTAGAACCACTAAGACAATTAATGCAAATGGTGCTGAAGATTTGGGTAGGCAGGGGATGGAGGAAAGTAGCATCACAGCAGAGCCAAATCAACAGTATGAAAGCTACTATTACTTTACCTTATTCTACCTATCCTTGTTCTAGCTCTCAGTTATCTTCATCACTGCGCTTTTCTCTCTGGTCCTTATTTCTCCTTGAGCCCAGCTGTCCTGCCATTTTGCTGGCCCATCAAGCCATTTCTCCAGCATGTCTTTCTTCCTCTTGGGTTTCCAAGGGCAAAGACAACATTCTTTGTGTTTTCATAGTGTCCCAGGAAAGCACTGAAGGATGTTTCTCTGTAAATAATTCCAACTGGGCTTTCATTGATTAATTGCACCTAACATTCCGACTATGTAGGAACAGAAATGATCTTTATTGCCATCATCCCTAGAGACTGCCCTTTGACGGGGGGGAGAGCCACTACTTACCTGGGATAGGGAGGTGTGGTTCTGGATCCCAGAGTTGGGTGTCTTACCTGTACAGCCCGGGACTTTCTCTTCTAAGAACAAACATGTAGGAGCAAAGGAAGTCTGGCAGATCTTTCAGCTCATGGCTGTAGGTTCCAGATCAGGGTGGGGCCGTCTCCTGTGCCAGGAAATTTTTACATACAATTTTATTGAGGAGTTTTGTAATCCCAACAGATATTACTAAAGCCTCAGCCAGGCAAGACAATATGCACTCCTGATATTTTTCTTAAGAAAAAAAAAAAAATGTTAAACCCCCATAATTTTACAAACTAATAAAATTTCTAAGCACGAGGTTTTAACGGGTAACAGCAAGTTTAATTAAACATCCCATCTTCCAAAAACCTCTGTATCTGGGCTCTTTACTTTGCTTTTTTGCTTTTCAAGACAGGATCATAGGTGATAATTTTAAAAGGACTTCGATCCAAGGACACTCGGCTTCAATATTAGGACCTTTCATTTTTGCCCTAGGATGAAATCTTTATGCCAAGGATTTCAGTCGTCCCTTTGTTCTGCCTTCTCTTCCAGACCTTGCCTCAAAACCTATCATTTCCACCCAACCTGGCTGCAGGTTCTTTTGCTAGCAAACAAACAAAAGTCTTAGCCCCTCAAGAGGAATTCTACCTTTAACTCTCTGAAATAAGTGTTTTCTCCAGGCTATGCTTGGAAAATAAGGTCTTGTATGTCAATAACTCTGCACCCCAGTTTCCCCTTTTGAGTAAGCTTTTCTATTTCTTTCATTGATATTCCATAAACCATTATAGGATGTTTTATCCTTGCCATGATAATATTGACAAATATCACTAAATTCTCAGCATTAGTGCCAAAATTACACTCTGAGTCTTCTTTGTACTGTTTAGTTTTACCTGTTATATAAAGCTCCTCAAGCAGGAAGGTGGTTGGAAATATCACTGCTGAGAGAGTGGCTTTATGTTGCTATAAAAGGAACAAGGATAACTTTGTCTTATTCGCAGACACAGACTTATTCTGAAAGAACGTGGAGAGTCATAAGTATATTGACTCTGATTATTGAACCCAAAATGGGTACACATGACCTGACAAAAAAAAAATTTCTTTATTTTTACTTACACAAGCAATACATGAATGCTTTTGCATTGCAAAATATTCAGCAGTTACTGATAAAATCTCCCTGACCTTTTTTCTGAGGGCAAACACTATTCTTAGTTTCATATGTATTTTTTCTTTGTGTATTATTTGTACCTATAGAAACATATGGTACTATTGTATGAATATATGTTTCCTAAACAATATTGTCAACTAATTTTTTTTTTTTTTTTTTTTTGTGCCTTGAGGATGGCTTTTTTGGCTATGGAAAACACTCTTCAGAGGTTATTTTTGGTTTTAAAATGTAATAGTTTTTTCCCTCTTTTTTTTTAAGATTTTTAAAATTTTATTATTTATTTGACAGACAGAGATCACAAGTAGGCAAAGAGGCAGGCAGAGAGAGGTGGGGGGGAAGCAGGCTCCCCCCTTAAGCAGAGAACCTGATGCGGGGCTGGATTCCAGGACCCTGGGATCATGACCTGAGCAGAAGGCAGAGGTTTAACCCACTGAGCCACCCAGGTGCCCCTAAAATGTAATAGTTTTCTAAAGTTACAGATTATGAAACCCATTTATTATATTTAAGGTAGTGCTTGCAAATATCTGTTCATAGCAAATTTTAACAATCACTTGTAAGAGGTCCTTGTTAATATTAAAACCAATTTATAAAATTATTTATATTTTTAACTTCAACCTGTACTCATGAAACTAGTATATTTTATTTCCCTTTAAAGTTCTACATTGTTTAATCTAACCAACAAAATTTTCCAAGTGCTTAAATAGCTCTTATATCAAAACAATTATAAGTAAGCGATTTTAAGTTCACTTAATGTTTCATTAATGTATATGAAGTACAAGTATTAAATTATCTCATTTTCCTTTTTATTTGTATTCTTTTTTTTTAATTTTTTTAAAAAGATTATTTATTTATTTATCAGAGAGAGAGGGAGAGAGAGAGCACAGGCAGAGGCAGGGAGAAGCAGGCTCCCTGCCGAGCAAGGAGCCCGATGCGGGACTCGATCCCAGGACGCTGGGATCAGGACCTGAGCCGAAGGCAGCTGCTCAACCAACTGAGCCACCCAGGCGTCCCTTTATTTGTATTCTTAAGAATCTTTGTGAGGGGGATGCCTGGGTGGCTCAGTTGGTTAAGCAGCTGCCTTCGGCTCAGGTCATGATCCCAGCGTCCTGGGATGGAGTCCCACATCGGGCTCCTTGCTCAGCAGGGAGCCGGCTTCTCCCTCTCCCTCTGCCTCTGCCTGTGCTCTCTGTCTGCCTGTGCTTGCTCTCTCTCTCTCTCTCTAATAAATAAATAAATAAAAATAAAATCTTTAAAAAAAAATCTTTGTGAGGCTAAATATCTTTTTGGGTATTCATTTGTCATTTGCAATACTTCTAGAATTTAGCTTTCTTATACATTCGTGGGTCTGTTTCTGGAATCTATTCTTTTTATATTGATCTAGCTTTTTAGTGTGCCAGTAACACATTTTAATCACTATAAATCTATAATATGATTACATACTAGACCGAACAAATTTTATTTCTCCAGCCCAGTTTTTTTTAAAACAAAAATACCTTGGTTATTCTTAAAATTTTACACTTCCATATAAACTTTGTAATTAACATGTAAAAATTTATGAAAAATCCTATTGATCTCAGGTATAGGGCATACTGAATTTATAGATTAATTTTTGGAGAATTGATGTCAAAATGGTGAATCATCCCATCCATGAACTTGATATTTAACCATTTATTTAGGTCTTCTTCTTGTTTTTCTGTAAAAATATATGATTTTTTTTCATGAAGATTGTATATATTTATAATTGGAATTATTCGGGATTTTATAGGAGTGTGTGTGTGTGTGTGTGTGTGCGCGTGCACGCACACGTGTTATCATGAATTGTTATACTAGTTTCCTAGGACTGTCATAAAAAATTACCACAAACTTGGTGGCTTAAGAGAACAAGAATTTGGGACGCCTGGGTGGCTCAGTTGGTTAAGTGGCTGCCTTCAGCTCAGGTCATGATCCCAGCGTCCTGGAATCGAGTCCCGCATGGGGCTCCTTGCTCGGCAGGGAGCCTGCTTCTCCCTCTGCCTCTGCCTGCCTCTCTGTCTGCCTGTGCTTGTTCTCACTCGCTCTCTCTCTGACAAATAAATAAATAAAATCTTAAAAAAAAAAAGAGAGAGAGAACAAGAATTTATTCTCTCAATGTTCTGGAGTCTTGAAGTTTGAAATCAAGGTGTGGGCGGGACCACACTTCTTCCAAAGGCTTGAGGAGAGGACTCTTCCTGACTTCTTCAGCTCCCCTGGTCCCTGACATTCCTTGGCTTGTGGCAACCCAATTCCAATCTCTGCCTCAGTCTTCATATAGCCTTCTTCCCTATGTCTCCAAAACCTCCCTCTCCCTTCTCTTATAAAGACATCAGTCATTAGTTGTAGGACCTATCCTAAGTTCACGATGATTTCATCTTGAGAGCCTTAACTAATTATATCTGCAAAAATCAATTTCCAAATAAAGTCATATTCTGAGGTTCTGGATAGACATGAATTTTAGGGGGACTTGATTCAACCCACTACAAATGGGAATTCAATTTTTTCTAACATATTTTTTGATTAGTTTCTAAGTGGATATAGGGAGGATATTAATTTTTGCGTAGATCATACTTCTATCCTTGTTGAAAATCCAAGAAAATGTCTTGCCAGTTTCTAGGATGCACTTTAATTTTCTGAAAAATCAATATTAGTGACTGCAAAAAAGACCAATTTTAAATCTTCCTTTCCATCATTTATATGTTGTTTTTCTATCTCTTTCATTGTCTAAGATTTCTAATAAAATGCTGAATTCTTTTCAATATATTCAAGTTTTCTTTTATGTTTTTCAATAAAGTTTCAAAGTTTCTCCACAAAGGTCTTATACAAATTTTAAATCAACTTTATTTCAAATACTTTATGATTTGCTGCTATGTGAAAGGGTCTTTTAAAAAACTGTATTTTCTACTTTATTTTTACTGTATATGGAAATATTTAAAAAATTAATCTGGTATTTTATGCCTAACCAAACTTCCTTTGTAATTCTAAAAGTCTGTTAGTTTATTGCTCTGTATTTTCTAGTAGAAAATAATATTCTTTGCAAAGAAAGAGTTTTGTTTCACCTTTTCTAGTATTTATAAATTATAAAGCCTCCAAGATACATTGAATAATATTAAAAAGGGAGAGAATGACTTTAAAGTGTTTCTAAAGTTCTACCATTAAATATGGTTCAGGTTTTCTTAGGTACCTTTTTTCAAGTTAAGGAAGCTTGGAAATCACCACTCCATCCTTACAACAAGTAAAAAGCTGAACAAACTGAAAAATAAACACCTCTGTTTAGATCTATCACAGAAATGAGATCATGCGTGAACCACTACCTCCCAAGTTGGAGAGACAGACAGGGCGATACAGAGATTTACAACTTACTGGAACAGAAATTGGTGATGTGGTAGGAAAACCTGAACTATAATTAGTAGATGGCTGTAGGCTCCATCTGGACCAGTTTGAGTGTTAAAAACTCCAGGAGGATCCAGTCTGGGATGGGGTAGGGGACATCCCCACACTTTGGTTATTTTCCTTGGTAGGAGTTCAATCAGTTTCTCACAGTAACTATGAAAGAAATGCCCCCTGTGCTTCTGGCAGAGAGAGGAGACAAGTAACCATTGTAAATTATGCCATTGTATTCTTTTCTTCTTAACAAAGCCTGCCCTCAGGAGAAACTACTTTACCAGAGTTTAACTTGCTGGGGTTTTATCAGAGCTTCACTGACTAGAGGGAGGGAAATACCCAACTCCAGCCCCCTAGAGCCAGGGCATTTCACCTAAGAGGGGAAAAAGCTAGGAAGCACTGAAGTTCATAGTCAAGGACGCTGGCTTACTAAAAGATGGAAACCTAATTATGGGGCTATAGAACATTTCCTCTCCTCCCATACCTTACCACAACATTACTAAAGGCCTTCTCACAACAGTGTCTTTTGTCCAGTATGTTATATCTGGCTATCAGGCCAAAATTTACAAGACATACTAAAAAGCAAAAAAACCTACATTTTAAAAAATACTTTAATTTTTTTTAGATTTTTTAATTTATTCATTTGAAAGAGAGAGAGCATGAGCAGGGTTGAAAAGGGTCAGAGGGAGAATCAGGCTCCCTGTTGAGCGAGGAGCCCAGTTTGGGGCTTGATCCCAGGACCCCAGGATCATGACCTGGGCTGAAGGCCCAACTGACTGAGCCACCCAGGTGTCCCAAAAAACACATTTTAAAGAGACTAAACAAGCACCAGACACTGCAAAGATGTTGGAATGATCAGACCAGAAATTTAAAGCAACTATGATTAATATGTTAAGGGATCAAATGGGAAAAGTAGACAACACGCAGAACAGATGGATAAGGAAGCAGAAATATGGGAATCCAGAAAGCATCAAAAAGAAATACTAGAGATCAAAAAACACTGTAACAGAAATGAGGAATACTTTTGGTGGGCTCATTAGCAGACTGGACACAGTGAGGAAAAGATCTCCAAGCTTGAGGATATGACCATAGAAACTTCCAAAACGGGAAAGCAGAAAGAAAAGAGACTGGAAAAACAAAACAGAATATCCAAGGACTATGGGACTATAAAGGGCATAATAGATGCAAAGTGGAAATACCGGAAGAAGACAGAAAGGAATAGAAACAATATTTGAAGCAATAATTGTTACCCGTGGGAGAATCTGCATTGTGTGACTGGAGGTCTAGGTTCTTGGATTCCCCATGAAAGATTTATGTAGGGATCTGGAATCAAGTAAAGACAGCCAAAAGGAGGGTGACAAGCACAAAGCAGTTGATTAAGGACAATAAACTCTCAAGCTGGGAGAGCAGGCAGACCCAGAGGTGGCAATTCTTTTCATGTTTGCATAGGTTATGGGTCATAGCTAAGGGTGGGCTCCCTGACGTTGTTTCCAGTCATCTGAGGGACTTCCCCTACTGGTTGTGAGAGGCAGTTTTTGGCCCTACAACATTTTTGCCAGAACTGTCAGGACCTTCTTCCCCTGTGGGTGTAGGGTGAGACATTGGGGGGGGGGGG
>RCUC01123389.1:0-24815 GCA_003697995.1 Taxidea taxus jeffersonii
ACACACACACACACACACACACACACACACACACACACACAGAAAAAAAGAACATTTAGAAAACGAAATAGACCACCTAGAGGTATGTGGGTGGCTCAGTAGGTTAAGCGGCTGCCTTCAGCTCAGGTCATGATCCCAGGGTCCTGGGATCAAGCCCCTGCATTGGGCTCCCTGCTCAGTGGAGAGTCTGCTTCTCTCTCTGCCCCTAACCCTGCTCATGCTCTTTCTCTCTCGCTAATAAATAAATAAAATATTAAAAAAAAAACAGAAACACAACAAAACAGATAACCTAGAAATTTTAAAATATGACACCAGAAATTACAATTCTGGAATAAAATTTAGAATGCCTTAATGACAGGTATATAGAAAACTATCAAATGAAAAAAGAGGTAATTGTTAACTTCAAGGAAACATAACATACAAGAAAAGAATATAATAAGATATTGGCTCCGATAAAAATAATGTTGGATAGAATAATGTAAACTCAAATACCGATCAATGAAAAAATACATGGTTATAGAGATGGGTGGATGCAGAGAAATCTGTGTTTGGGGAAATTATGATTGTCTTCAGTGGTGGGGACCAGCCTAGGTAATACGCAAAATACAAAATTAAGGGGCGCCTGGGTGGCTCAGTGGGTTAAGCCTCCGCCTTTGGCTCCGGTCATGATCTCAGGGTCCTGGGATCGAGCCCCGCATCGGGCTCTCTGCTCAGCAGGGAGCCTGCTTCCTCCTCCCTCTCCCTCTCTCTGCCTGCCTCTCTGCCTACTTGTGATCTCGGTCTGTCAAATAAATAAAATCTTTTTTAAAAAGTACAAAATTAAAAAATAATACAATAAACTCATCCATTAAAAAGGTGTGATAGAGGGACATCTGGGTGGTTCAGTGGGTTAAGCCGCTGCCTTCCACTCAGGTCATGATCTCAGGGTCCTGGGATCGAGTCTCGAATGGGCTCCTTGCTCGGCAGGAAGCCTATTTCTCTCTCCGCCTCTGCCTGCCTCTCTGCCTACCTGTGTGCTCTCTCTCTCTCCTTCTCTCTGACAAATAAATAAATATATATATATATATATATATATATATATATTTTTTTTTTTTAAAAAGGTGTGATAGATATTTGTCATTTCCTTTCAGGCATCCAGCTCCTTTTGTACAACATCTTATTATATTTGGGAAATTTACTGCCATATGTGTCCTGTGCCCCCAAAATAACCCCCAAATTCTGCTCCAGTGTCCTCAGCAGCTGGCATAGTCACCTGGGACCTGGGCTCCACTGCCAGACTCATTCCCTTGAGAGTCTGCCTTAGAAGGGGGCACCTTGAGGAAGGCACCCCCAGGGAGAACATTTGGCCAGCAAGGGAGTGGCAGAATCACTGAGCTTCAGAGCATGGCCACAAGGTTGAATTTCGGAGCACATTGGCACCAGTAGGGAAGCGGTGGTAGAACTTTCTTTTTGGGGGCAGTGTGTCACATGGCTTTAATGGCTTTAACCTTTGTTCCTAGAAGCTAAGTACCCCTGTGAGCTACCCAATTATCCAAATCCGTCTGCTGTTTGCAACTAACAGCCCTGAGAACCGCTGGGGCAAAGAAGAATAACCCAGGAACTTCAAATGGTCGTCTTGGGGGTGAACATCACGAGTGGGAAGGGCTGCATCAGGAGACGACTATTTTTTATTATAAGTTTTTGTCTTCCTATCGGGCTCTTTAACCATGACTATTTGAGTTTCTAACTATGCATATGTATAAGTTTGATAAAAATTAAGATTGAAACAAAAGGAAAGAAAACAGAAACAATGAGCACAACCTTTTGGAGAGTGAAATGCACAACACAGACAGACCCTTGTTGGTCTGTGGGAAACATTACTAATGAATAACAGCTCTTTTTCCCTCCGGGGCCTGGAAACAAACTCACAAACCTTCCAATATCTATTTCTAGGTATAATGAAGCTGGGTCATCCAATGAAAGCTATCTGCCCAAGAGGAAATACTCAGTCTCTTAGAGGCCTGGACCTGCATTCCTGAACTTAAGTGAAAACAAGCCCAGAATATATTTTATGGTATACACAAATTCTGTATTACTTATATCCTGGTATATCTAATTTTGACAAATACCTTAATTAAAGGATATAAGTCACCACTATAGAACTGCATTATTCCGGTGAAATTGCTACGGTTGAAAAAAAAAAGCCATTTAGGTTTCTGAACATGAACATGAACATGAAGATATAGTTTACAGCACTATGACTAATGGAATTTTATTACTTGAGAGTTCTCAAAGTGCTGCAAATCTCCTCACTGGCAATATTGGCGTAACACCATAGAAGAAAAAAATGTCTCTTCAAGTCAACATATAGTTAATTCACGTTTGGAGATAAGGCTACCGTGACAACATGACAATTTAATGAGGTTTGAACATCTTCAGAAAAGAGATTATTAAAAGGAATAGAAAAGAAATGTTTTGTGAGAGGAAAATGGAGTACCAGAATTACCTGGACAATTTTTAACAGTCATTTGCAAGGATTTCTTGTCACTTCTTTTATCATAATTCTTTTTCTTTCTCTCCCTCTTTCTTTCTTTCTTTCCATTTCTACTACTACAGTGGTTGGCTTATTTGTCTATGATGATGAGTTTCTGTATAAGATTCAAGACGAATACTTAAATCCATCAAGCACAGCATCTGCTAAAAATCTCCTGGCATTTTGGTGAGCCTGTGTAGCTCAGTTGGTTAAACGTCTGTCTTTGGCTCAGGTCATAATTGTGAACCCCATGTTGGGCTCCCCACTCAGTGGGGAGTCTGTTTAAGGATTCTCTCTCTCCCTCTGCCCCTCCCCACAGCCCTGCTCCAGCTGCCTTGTTTCTCTCTCTCTCAAATAAATAAATAAGTCTTGGGACATCTGAGTGGCTCTGTCGGTTAAACGTCTGCCTTCTGCTCAGGTCATGATCTCAGAGTCAGGGTCATGGGATCAAACCTCATGCCAGGCTCCCTCCTCAGTGCGGAATCTGCTTCTCCCTCTGTCCCTCCCCCTGCTTGTGTTCTCACTCCCTCTCTCTCTCAAATAAATAAAATATTTTAAAAAATAAATAAATCTTTTTTAAAAACCTTTTTTTTTTTTACTTTATTTAAGCTTTATTTAAACATATGATGTAACCCCACCACCCTCACCCAACCCCTCTTCCCCCCACCCCCCTCAGTTTGTTTTATGACATTAAGAGTCTCTTTTGGTTTTTCTCCCTCCCGATCCCATCTTCTTTCATTTTTACTTTTCCTACCACCTTAACTCCCACCCCCGTTGCATCTCCACTTCCTCATATCAGGGAGATCATGTGGTAGTTGTCTTTCTCCAGTTGACTTATTTCGCTAAGCATAATACACTCTAGTTCCATCCATGTCGTCGCAAATGGTAAGATTTCATTTCTTTTGATGGCTGCATAGTATTCCATCGTATATATATACCACATCTTCTTTATCCATTCATCTGTTGATGGACATCTAGGTTCAATTAAATTAAAAAGGAAATACTCTACCCTTAATAAGGCAATGGAGCATATTCTCTATTCCTTAAGTGTGGGCCACACATGGTGACTTTCTTTGCAAGAGTATAGCATGGAAAGGGGTTGGGGAAGTAACTTTATAGTGGAGGGAAATGAAAAACACCCTCCCAACCAGTGACCAAGATCAATGTCAATATAAATCAGGTTGGTAGAAGATACCCTTGATATAATGTGCTAAAAATGGCAGTTTATTTCTGTGATTTTCCTCCCCCAAACCCATAACTCCAGTCTAATAAGGAGAAAAACATTAGACAAATTCCATTTGAGGGACATTCCACAAAAATCCCTAACTAGCACTTCTTAAAACTGTCAAGATGATCAAAAACAAGGAAACTCTTAGAAACTGTCACAGCCAAGAGATACCCAAGGAGACACAGTAACTAAATGTAAGATGTTACCCTGGATGGTGCCCTGCAATGGAAAAAAGGGACATTGAGTAAAAACCAAGGAAATATGAATAAAGTGCAGACTTTATTTAATTATAACATACCAGTATTAGTTTATTAATTGTAACAAAAGGACCATACTAATGTAAGATGTTGTTAATAAGATCTACCTGATTGGCATATCTGGAAACTTTATATATCATGTTTATAGTTTTTCTGTAAATCTGAAACTGTTCTAAAAGAAAAGACACTTTTTTTTTTTAAGTCATAACAATAAGACAGCAGAAAACACATCCATTGTGAATTTGGCCCCAGGTGAAGGGAAATTCTTTCTCTGGAAATTTCATTGTAAGTTGTTCCTACACTTGTTTTTCATTCATTCATATTACCTGTGTTGTCTGAAAAGTTTCCTATGAAGAATTTAATAAAAAGTGATACAGGGTTAGGTAGGCCTCAAGACAACTCCAAAAGCAAATGCAAATCCTCTTTGGAAGCATTTAACCCCAGTGTAGCCCCAAAGATGTCTCAGAAATAAATTCTTCTCCTCAAATTATCTCATAGTCAAAAATCGTAAGATATACACACAAAAATAAGACAACATGATAAGAACTAGTAGTAATAGATACTGAAATTTTTGAAATTGGAATCATAAGACACAAAATAAAAAATAACTATGAGTAATATGTTTAAAAAACTTAAAGGGAAGCTTGGGGTGCCTGGTTATCTCAGTCATTGGGTGTCTGCCTTCAGCTCAGGTTGTGACCCCAGGATCCTAGGATCGATCCCCTTATCGAGTTCCCTGTTCAGCAGGGATCTTTCTTCTCCCTCTGCCTCCCCCTGCTTGTGTTTTCTCTCTTGATGTCTTTGTCAAATAAATAAAATCTTTTTAAAAATTTTAAAAGAGAAACTTGAACATTTGACACAGAAATGGGAATTGTGAAGAGTGGCAAAGATGATTTGCAAATTATGCAAATTAAAAATTTTTATTTCAAATTAAACAAATACTTCTTGGGTACCCAATACAAACCAGGGCATGTACTAGGTATGTTCATATATATTATCCATTTTATTTTCAAAACAACAAATAACTATATCAAAAAATACTAAAGTTATAAACCTTCATCTTAAAATATTTTTCATTGTTTTGTCTTCTCTCTACCATCTGCAAGCTTTCTTCTGATCTATGCTCTAGTTCACAAATTCTCTCTGCACCTGTATCAAACCAGTACATACATCTGTCATGGTCTTAATCTTGGTTGTTAGTAATTTTTCTTAGTTCTAGAATTTCTATTTGGTTCCTTTTCAAATATGCTAAGTCAGTTTTTTTTGAAGACTTTATTTATTTATTTATTTATTTGAGAGAGTGAGTGAGTGGGAGGGAGAGGGAGAGAGAATCTGAAGCAGACTGTGTTGAGTACAGAGCCAGACATGGGGCTCAATCCCACAACCCCGAGATCATGACCTGATCAGAAACCAAGAAAGAGTCAGATGCTCAACTGACTGAGCCACCCAGATGTCCCACTAAGTCACTTTTTATATTTAGTCTCCCTAAAGACTTTTCCAGTCTTATCTTTTATGTCTTTAACCATACTATTCAGAGTTTTATAATTGTTTTCTGATTCCAGTATCTAAGGTTTCCATGGTTTGATTTCTGTGGTATGTAGTTTATACTGGTTTTCCCTGAGGGTATCTTGTATTTGAGAAATTATTCTTTGGAGTAATCTGAGGCCTAGAATGATTTGAATCTTCACCAAAGAAAATGTCTGTTTCCTTCCTCCTGGTGTCTTAGTCACCAGTCCAATACTGCCTCAGCCAGGCTCTGACATTGAGGCTGTCCTGAATTACCCAGGAAATCCAAAACTGGGTTGCAAGTCACTACAGGTGCTGATTTATTTCCATCTTACCATCTTCCTGAGGGCAAAGCCCTGTGGGGTTCCAATTTAAGGACAGAACTCCTTACCTGGAGTGAGCCCAGGCTTTGTCTTTTGTTCCCTTTGCTTGGTAAGACCAACAAAACTGCCACTCAGTTTTGTAGTTCTTCCTCCTGAAGCAACAAGATGCCTCCCAGGCAAAAGCAGCATTGAGGTTGGGCCCACTTCTCTAGGTTATTTCTTGCCTTTTCCTAGACTTTGACCCAATAATTTCTCACTATCATATTTGCTTGGGACTTGAAAAGCTTTAACAGAGATGAACTTCTAGGAAGAGTTGACTCCCCAGAGGAGGCTCCAAATTCATTTTCCCCACTGGGAACTTTTCACTTCAGCATTGCCCCTGCTGTGCCCAATTCCAGGAAATAAGTTATTCCATCCATGAAACTTTAGCTCAAGTTGATACAGAATCCTTCATTCCCCTTAATGCTCAAGAGAGGATGACTTTTCAAAACCATGCTAAAACACTTAGGTGCTAAAACACTAAGGGTCTATAAGAAAGCAACGTAGAGGGGAAAAAATTATGATTGCCATTTTCCAAAGACTTTGGTTTTGTTTTCTGAACCTACAATGGGTCCTGATGCTTATAATTCCCATCAGGAGGACACACTCCTTTGGTACCTAGGCCCCTGGCCAGCCAAAACTTAAGAAGTAAGGCCCTCGCATTTACTCTGAATTCTCTTTGGAGAAGCAGCCCTTACTAGGAGAATTGACAGGACTGTGAATCATAACGCAGTAAAAGACCTCTCCCTGCCTGGCTAAGGGTCCCAGTGATGTATTTCTCTTCTTCCAACCTAGAGATGATGGAAGAGACTTTCTTAGTCCCTCTCAAATCACACCCAAATAATTTACAACCTCTCTCATTGCTTGACCCTTCACACTTAACAAAGGGCTTTAGTACATTGGCCAGGCACCTGTATTCTGGGGCTGGGCTGTCCAACATGGTAGCCACCAGTCACATGTGGCTGTTGAGTACTTGAATATGGCTCTATGAACTCATTGTGCTACAAGTATAAACTACACACCAGATTTTGAAAACTTAGATGGAAAAAAAGAATGCACAGTATCTCAATAATTTTTTATATTGACTATGTGTTGAAATAATATTATGGATATCTTGAGTTAAATAAGTATATTGTTAAAATTAACTTCACCTACTTCTTATTTTTTTAAGTTGACTACTACAATATTTAAAATTACATAAGTGGTTTGCATTATATTTCTATTGGATAGTACTGTCCCTGTGGTGATCTTGTTTGTAAATACTAAATTTCCTCTTCCTGAATAGTTATTTTTCCAACTAGAATATGTATTGAATATGTATTGAAGTATCTCCAGAAAATTCCTCAACTTGCTTCCATTTATAGAAGAAGCATAATATAATAAAAAAAGCACTCTAAAATCTCTGTGTTTCTTATTAACTAGCAATGAAGGTAGTCAAATCATTTTAACTCTTCAGGTCTGAGCTTCTTCATATAAAATGAAAAGGTTGAACCATATCCCCTCTATGGTTTCTTCCATTCTATGATTACTTGATCATTATTATGTTAAAATTTCTTCTAAAATATTTGCTATGGATAAGATAGACTTAAATTTTTATTGTAATGTCTATACAATTTCTGAACCTTCTTTTGGAGATATTATAAAAATAAGTATTTCCCTTGTAAAAAAAAAAAAAGACAGACATTAAGCTAATTTATATAAGCTTGCTTATGCTTCAGTGCATGTTCCTTTTCTGTGCTAGCATTACAAGTTTTGCTGTGAAAACTACTTTGTTTTTCCATTTTTAAGGTTCAATCTATGGGTACAATTATTATTTATTTTATATCATTGGTCCTCTAGCTTCTCTTCCACAGATCATTCTCATTCCTCAAACATACATGTCTCCTATACTCTCTTTTGACCGTTTCTGGTTATATTTTATGTCTTATTCTGGCCTTGCTGTGTCCTCCAATTCTCTTTCAGAACTAAGCTCCCTTGCCATCTCTTACCAGCAGCTTGGTCACACTCGTCCCCTCCTTTAGACTCAGAGACTTCCTGCTTTCCTCATCCCTTTCAAAACAATTTCATCTGAAAAGATAAAATAATAGGTCCACTTCAGGGTAAATTCCAGTCTTTGCAGTTAATATTTATTTGAAGGGTGAGGGGCAGTGAGGTGGTGGGAAGGTAGATCTTTCATATCAAGCCTTAACTTTCATCCCCATATGAAAACCTCTATGCCTATTAAATTGAGTAGAGTGTTTCCATTCTATATTTAAATTTTCTTAAGCTCTATCACATACTTATGCTTTGCAAGCCCTGCCCACACCCATTCTTTTTTTTTTTTTTAAAGATTTTATTTATTTATTTGTTAGAGAGAGAGAGAGTGAGCACAGGCAGACAGAGTGGCAGGCAGAGGGAGAAGCAGGCTCCCTGCCGAGCAAGGAGCCCGATGCGGGACTCAACCCCAGGACGCTGGGATCATGACCTGAGCCGAAGGCAGCTGCTTAACCAACTGAGCCACCCAGGCGTCCCCCATTCTTTTTTTGTAAAAATGTGGCTTTAAACACATCTACAGTTACCTATGCAAAATTCTGTCTGCTCAAGAAACCTACTCAACCTTAACTTTTGGACAGAGTTTGAGGAGCACTGAATTTAGAGTCAAACGATCTAGGATCATTATCTAAGCTGCATTTGAACTAGATGTATCATCTTGGACAAATTAGGTTCCTAATCTGCTAAAAGGAGCTAGAATAACCCCTGTTACACATGTCACATGGTATTTCTGAGCATCTAAGGGAATAATGAGCATGAAAGTACTTACCAGTGGTAAAGCGCTACACAGCGTGAGTGATATTGTATACCCTGAAACACCATTAAATTTTGTTCCTACTTCCATTTTCCCTTCTTCAGGTCAGAATAAATACATTGACCCATTAAGTTTAGACAAAAATAAAGAGTATGACTTAAGGTTTCCAGAGTAACGGAAAGTTTCAAGTTAAGATGAAATGATCACTCTCTTCATTCAATCATAATGAGAGCTATGAAACACTTATTAGAACTAATGGCCTAAATTACTTTACACAATTCATCTAGGAAACTCAATTTGTCAAGAAACAGTAGATGGTTTTTTGAAATTCAAATGGAACCTGGATGGAGGGATTGGGGTCAATGTTAAATTGACAGCCATTTTAAGGAGCAAATTAATGTTACTGTCATGAAAAGTGGAGTGCAAAGAAAAGATTTTAAGAGTTAGATGTTAACCAACCAGATTTCCGAGAAAGAATGATGTTCCTAAAGTTGGCGCAAAAATATTTTCCAATTACAAATTCAAGTGCTTAAAAACGTCACCCAAGGTATCAACAGAAAAAGTCATGTGTATGTATACATGTATATATGCATATATTCTTTCCTGTTCTTTGAAATCAGAACTATGACACAGAGATTCTATCATCAATTATTCTTGGAATTTAGTGAAAAAGGAAAAGAATCTGGAATCAGTCACTCGGTTCCCTCTTAACCCTACTTAGGAGCTATTTCCTTCTCCCTAAAAAAGGGAAGCAATCCTGTCTGCTCCGCCTAACTGGCAAAGTTGTGCCAAGGACCAGGGCGCTGTGTGGGAAAGACAGATACAGTTCCTGCTATTGGCTGAGCGGCTGTGGGTAGAGCAATGCAGCTTTAACCCCCACCCCCCACCCCCGCCTCCACACATATACCTTGGCCAAGAGAAAGGCCTTGTCTTTACCCCAAGTGTATTTCATTTTTTATACCATTTCAAAGGTGGGTGAGGGGGAGGAGGCCCAGAGGGATTTGAGAAAGTTGGACGCTGGAGAGAATGGCTGGCTCATTAGGTCAGTAGAGCGTGAGACGCTCTGATCTCGGGTTGTGAGTTCGAGCCTCACCTTGAGTATACAAGTTACTTAAAAATGAGGGGCCATCATATGTTTAAATAAAGCTTAAATAAAGTATAAAAAAAAAATGAGGGGCGCCTGGGTGGCTCAGTGGGTTAAAGGCTCTGCCTTCAGCTCAGGTCATGATCCCAGGGTCCTGGGATCCAGCCCCACATCGGGCTCTCTCCTCAGCAGGGGGCCTGCCTTCCTTTTTCTCTCTCTGCCTACTTGCGATCTCTGTCAAATAAATAAATCTTTAAAAAATAAAAAAATTTTAGAAGTTACTTAAAAATGAGATCTAAAAAAAGAAAGAAACGTGGATTCAGATTCCACCCCTGCCCCCAACTTTTCCTTCCTTCATTCAACAAATACTTCTCCAGCCCCTGCTGGGTGCCCGACCCTGGGCTAGGGAGAGCCACGAAGAGGAAAAGACCCACAATACAGTCTCGGGGAAGACTGTGCAGGGAGCACACACCGCACGGGTACCTGGGGGAGGGCGAGGACCGGGGTGGCACCCAGCAAGGCTGCTCCTCTGCGGCTGCCGAGCCCTTCCCCCCGCACCCCTCCCCTAAGGCTGCCGGGGCGCCGGCGAGTTCCGGCCGCGTCGCCATGGCAACCAGTGGCTGCGTGGCGGGCCAGAGGGTGGCGGGGAGGGAGAGGCCCTAACGGCCTCGGAGGCCGCGTGGCGGGCGGGCCCGGGTGGCGGGAGCGCGGCGGCAGGCGGCGGGGCCCCTGGGAGCGGGCCGGGCGGGGGGTGACCCCGGCGTTCCTGCTCCGGGGGCCTCAGACCTCTCGGGAGAGCGCGGCGCGGCGCAGGTAACCCGCCCTTGTCCCCGGGACCCGGTCTCGACCCCCGGTCCCTCGACCTCGCTCCTCGGCCAGGCCTGCCCAGGGTGGAGGCCGGGGACCCCACAGGTCTGCTGCTGCGCCGGGGGGTGGGGGGGGCTGGACGTGAACTGTGCGCGGTCCGGGGGTGCGCGCGCCGGCGGGGAGAGCCTGGGATGTCCCGAGGGCAGCGCAGAACCCAGAGCCCGGTCTCCCTGAGTCAGCAGGTGTAGGTTCTAGCTTTGTGGCCTTGGGCAAGTCAGCTAGTCTGTCTGTGCCTCAGTTTCCCTGACGTTAAAGTGAGTGATTGGAAGAACCTGCGAAATCAGTTTATTCATCTGTCTGTTCTGTCAAGTTTTCCTTCCCCACTGCTTCTCACCTCTCTGCTCCACACACAGTCTCAGAGCCTATCTTTAAATTCCCTTAATTTGGGGGCTCCTGGGCGGCTCAGTGGGTTGAAGCCTCTGCCTTGGCTCCGGTCATGGTCTCAGGGTCCTGGGATCGAACCCCGAATCCCCAAATCGGGCTCTCTGCTCAGCAGGGAACCTGCTTCCTCCTCTCTCTCTGCCTGCCTCTCTACTTGTGATCTCTATCAAATAAATAAATAAAATCTTAAAAAAAAAAAATTCCCTTAATTTGGAAATGATGTGAGCCGGGAAGTCTTCCTCTTCGTTCTACCATCTTGAATCCTATTTAATTGGCTTCAATTCAGTGATTCAGAGCAGCTGAAGTTCTTTTCAGTACTTTGTCCATTTATCCTCCTATATTGTTGTTTTTTAATTAAAACTTTGTTGCTTGAGAGAACTTTTTTCTCTTTTTTTTTTTTTTTTTATAATTTAGGCAAGTACTAACATCCAGATAAGCAGGTGCCCACAAAGCCACTGAGGAATTGTAAGATTTATATTTTTACACAACTCTTACTCCGTTTGTCCTAAATCTCGTGGTATATTTATTCTAACAAAGCCCAGAAAGGGCTAAAGAAAGAATTTACTCAAATAAAAGGCAAACTTTTAAGGAACAAGGAAGGAAAGTTTGAGAACATATAGCTGTAACTCCTCTACAGCAGGAATTCTGTTTTACTCATCTCTTGTGATGAGCACTTTGCAAAGTACCTGGCACCAAGCCGTTCTTTCAGAAAATAGTGAATGAACGTTCTTTCAGCCAATACCACATATTTCAACTTATGACTAAGCCGATGTCATAAATACAGGGGGGGGGATTTTTAAAAAGGCCCAAATTTCTACATTTTGTAGAATCAAGAGCTACTACCCTTGGATAAGCGCACACTTCATGGTTTGCCAATAGTAGAATTTTCCTGTTTTATAGGTTGATAAAGTAAACGTTTTAGTAATCTAGATCATTTTTCCCCTAACAGATTAAAAATCAAGACACAAACCAGATGCAGCAGTTTCTTGACATGGAGAACCAAACCCATAATACGATGGGGTAAGTGTTGATTGAAAATTTTCTGTTTAATAAGTGAGTCTTTATCTCCTAAACTCCCAGATAATACATGAATTTCGAAATTGAATATTAATAGTAGGATGCACCAGTTAGTACTGATGAGGTAAATGGAAGGAAATTCAAGTGATTCTAATCAAGAACCTATGGTGTGAATCTTTCCAGTTTTGACTATGGGTCTGTATGGGTCAAAAATCACCATTTTCCAATTTTTAGTGAGTATTTCTGGTGTTTTAGGATGATGGGTGCCCACAAAGGCCAATGTGCGGGCTCTTGGGTTCCCAGCATGTCCCACCAAGTTTGTTCCTTTCTTGCTGCACTAAGCACTGAGTATCCCAGGCTTCCCTCCACTTGCCCTTAAGGCTGAGCTCAACTCGTAAACATAACCTCATAACAGATTTGGCTCCTACAGACTCCGAACTACAGAGAACAAACTGATGGTCACCAGAGGGCAGGTGGGTGGTGGGGTGGGTGAATTAGGTGAAAAGGATGAAAGTGTCCTCATCATGATGAGTGCTGGATGATGTATAGAACTGCTGAATCACTATATTGTACACCTGACACTAATGTAACAATATGTTAACTATCCTGGAATTAAAATCTAAAAACTTAATAAAATTAAAAAAAAAAAAAAGGTTTGGGGGTGCCTGGGTGGCTCAGTGGATTAAGCCTCTGCCTTCAGCTCAGGTCATGATTCCAGGGTTCTGGGATTGAGCCCCTCATCCAGCTCTCTGCTCAGCAGGGAGCCTGCTTCCCCCTCTCTCTGCCTGCCTCTCTGACCACTCATGATCTCTCTCTCTGTCAAATACGTAAATAACATCTTAAAAAAAAAAGTTATTAAAAAAAAAGATTTTGGCTTCCCAAATGACAATAAGAACTGGATATTTTACCAAAGGTTTCATGAAGAGATAAAGAATAAAATTTGTACAGCTTCCCCATTGTAAAAAATTAAATTCCCTTTCACAGATATCTTGTCCCCACCCTTCCCATGCCACCAGGACCTCAAAGGTTTCTTTTCCTGTTGTTTCATTAGTCATCTGGCCACTGGCTAACCCCAAAGCTGGGGACTGGGAAGCGGGGGCAGGTGAGGGGTGAACATGGGAGGGACAATGTGTAGGAATGGTGCTCTAGTGCCTAATCTTGACTGTGTCTGATTTGCACTCATCAAACCACTCCAAAATAACTCCTTTCAGTTGTGCTGCTCAGACCATGACTTTGACATCAGGCTAAAGGAAAGCTGCACAGGTTTGGGTAAGAACAATGTCGGTTTTCTAGATCTTGCTGCACTCTCCTTACAACAGCCTAGCTGGGTACTACTGTTCTCATTGTATAACTAAGAAAATCAAATGTACTAGTTAGACTCGAGTCTAAGGTCTTTTAATAAAGAGACCCCAAAAATACAGTGGTTTAAATAAGATTGAAGTTTATTTCTGTTTCATGGACAAGTTTTGGGATAAGCAGCCCAGGACTGGGAGGGCAGTTCCGCCATCCTCCCTGCATGATTTTTACGTCTGGACCTGAAGTGATGGCTTCAGCTTCCCCCTGTGCTCCTGCCAGAAGGAAAGGGCAAGGGCAAGAGGAGAGGAGATTCCTTTTTGGAATGTGTCCTGGAAATAGCAGGCCTCACTTCTAGCCATTTCCTGTGGGCCAGAACTTCGTCCCAGAGCTACAGCTAGCTAGCTGCAAGAAAAGGTTGAGACATGTGGTTTCTAACTGAGCAGCTCGATGGCCAGCTAAAGCCTAGGTGATAAAATGAAGATGAATGAATATTGGCAGACAGTCAGCAGCCTCTGCTGTATTTCTGAGTTCAGAAAGGTAGAAAGAAAGCAGCATATTGCTCCAGGATGTACAACTGGTTGATGGAAAAGCAGGATTTGAATTCAGATATGTGTGGCTCTAATCCTGCAGGCTTTGCTACACTGGAAATGGGTGGCAGTGAGATGTGGGAGCAGCCTGCCTACTATGTGCAGAAGAGCCAGGTTAGGGGCCGGGACTGAACAGGTGTTAGGTCCGCAATGTGATGATGGCCACTGAGGGCTAAGAGGCAGACTGAAGGTCTCGAACCTTTGGTTGGTACCAGATACCTCTTCACTCTTGCAGATCTGAGGCCATGGGGACTGCTATTTGTCTTCATTCATTCTTTCGGGGGGGAATGTGTAGACTATTGAATGCATGGAAAGCACAACATTAAGTCTCTTGGTTTATACAAAGACGAATAAGAAACAGACCTTAAAGGACTTAGAATTAGTAGGGAGTCATAGAGCTTGTTTGGGTACAAGCCAGAAGTGAATGAGAATCACTAGAGGTTTCCATGAGGAACTATCCTACTCATCCCAGCATGCATGGGGCCAGACATTGTCTACCATGGTCTACAAAGCATGGAGAGCCAGATTGGCTTTGCTTCTGTCCTTCATGCTATTGAGATATATGAAAAAATCTAGATCATAAAGACAATAAAACCTCATCAGGGGCCTGTTAAAGAGCAAACCACATCACCTACATGCACAGTAATATACACGACTGCATCTAACAGATATCTAGAGTCTACTATAAGCCATTGACTGGTCTCAGCAGGAGGAAGAGAGCAGTGAACAAAACAAGGCCACTCCAAGGGTTAGTAGGAGATATAAAATATTTCATATGGTCATATGAAGAAAAGCAAAGCAGGCTAAGGATGGGAGGTTGAATGGGATAATCAAACAAGGTTCCTGGTAAGGTGGCATTGGAGCAGAGATTATATTGGGCAAAGAGAGCTCTGGAGACAGTAGGAACAGAAAGTGTGAAGGTGTAAGAAGGGAGCTTCTGCACAGAACATTTGCTGGGTGAATCATTATTTTCTGACACTTGGGTTATCACAGGGTTTGATTTTAATTTTAAACCCATGATTCCCCCGATTATAGGTGTTTACATTTGTGTTTTAATAATCAGCCTACACTCCTTCTAATCAAAACACCCATAACTAAGTTTGTCCTTTCTGTTTGCTTTTAGAGTGTGTGCCCAGAACATAAATTATTGCAGAATGAACAAATGATCTATTTGTATTGGGCCTGTTAAAGAGCATCGTGTCTAGATTTTGCTTTGTTTCTGTTTCCTTCTTAATTTCTACTCTTACTAGCTTGTCCTTATATGATTTCTTTTACTTATCTTGTTCTCCTGATTTTTGAGTTGAAAAATCTGGTTCAGTTATTATTATGATTTCTGAATTTTATGATTTCTTTAAGTAATAAAAGCATCAAAACTCAAGTTTCTCCTGAGTACAGCTCTGCTGTGGGCCATAGTATTGGTGTTTCCACTCTCATTTCCTAAATAGCCTGGTATTTCAACTTTGATTTCCTCTGTGACTAATTTGAGATATTTAAGACATGTAAATTCCAAGGGTGGGAGGGTGATTAATTATATTTTTATTACTATTACTTTCTAATCTCACTACCACCACTGTGGCCTATCCGATATTCCAGTTTTGTTTAGCGTATTCTTATAATGTATGCATGATCGGCTGTTAGAAATGTCCTTTGGACATTTGAAAACTCATGTATATTCTGTAATGCTTACATAAAAATGTTTTTAAAAGTTTCACACGGGTCGTCAGACCTTTTACTTTTACTTTTACTATGTTTAAATCATGTTTTTCAAATCCATTGTTACCTTACATTTTGTCTATTTGATCTGTCAAATTTTAAGAAAGCTCTTTACCATAATTGTGGTTTTGTCCAATTCTTATATTCAAAAGAGTTTTTGTCTGGATTTTTCTCTACCATTTCATTCTATGAATACATTCATTCACGAATGAAATCTGAAACAGATTTCAGTATT
Organism: Taxidea taxus jeffersonii; assembly: GCA_003697995.1. NCBI lineage: Eukaryota > Metazoa > Chordata > Mammalia > Carnivora > Mustelidae > Taxidea > Taxidea taxus. The sequence continues at coordinate 15,831 of RCUC01123389.1, forward strand.
CTGTTGCTTAATGCATTGAGGTTCATGGATGTTGTATCTTCTTGATTCATTACACGATGTAGCTTTATAAAAGAACTCACAAGTATAGATTCATGTAGGTTTTTTTGTTGAAATTCTGCTTCGCCTGATATTCATATTGCCACCTCTGCTCTCTTTTTCGTTTACTTTAGTCTGTAATGTCCTTGGTCATCCCACTTTGTAACAGGAGAAACTCAGTCTTTTCCTTTCTCTGTAGGGAGAAACCAGTTCTTCTCTCCTATGTCTTTCTTCCCTGTGTGTCTTTATCTTCACAGAGAACACTTCACTTCTGATACTTCTGGTCATCAAATGTGTGGAGGTGTTCCCCCACCAAGCGATTGCCTGTGTCCCCCCTACCCTTGGTGTCCTATAATTTAACACAATTCTGACACCGCCTGCTGGAGATGGCACGAGGCCACACAGGTGAAGGGCTCAGCCCCACAAGATTGCTCCTCCTGCCACTTTAGATGCCAGGAGCAAACCCAGGTTGCTGCCTGTGCTTTGGGCCACTGTGGATGGGAGGTTCCAGTGCCCCCCACATAATATGCCAGAGCAGTTCACAGAAGGTGGGGAAACACGTTTACCAGGACGAAGGAGAAAGGTTACAGATGAACCATCAGATGGAAGATGTGTGGGAAGTCCTGCTTGGCTTCCAGTCTCTTGCCAGGCAGGCCAGCCTAACCCAGAAGCTCTCCCAACCCAGTTGCTTTAGGGATTTCTATGGCCACTCCATCGTACAGGCCTAATGGGCCATTAACTCCATTTGCAGCCTTTTTCCCTTCTCAAGAGAATGGAAGGTGGGGCTGAAAATTCCAAGCTTCCAATCATGGCTTAGTCTTCTAGTGACCAGCCCTCAGCCAGGAGCCCACCCAGAATTGCCTCATTAGAACAAAATGCACTCCTGTCACCTGGGAAATTACAAAAGTTTCAGGAGCCCTGTGCCAGGAGCCAGGTCAAAGACCAGATGTTAGAGCAAAAGATGCTCCTGGTACTATTATCACTTAGGAAATGGCAAGGATTTTAGCAGCTCTGTGCCAGGAATTGGGACAGAGACCAATCTATATTTTCTATCATCTCACACTCTTGTTTTGAAATTTTTTATATCATATTGTGTTTCTTATAAAGAACATATGATTAGATTTAAAAATATACCTCAAGAGAGTCTTTGCCATTAAAAAGAGGATTTATTTATTTATTCATTTATTTACTTATGTTAATACTTGACCCATTTTGATTTCCCCAAATTTACTAGTCTGATCTAATTTTCTTTTTCCTCATTTTCTCTTAGAAGTCTTACATCCTATTTTTAAGTTGTCAGTGAATATTTTTTAAAGCTTTTATTTATTTTTTTGAGAAGGACAGAGACAGAGCCCAAACAGGGGGAGGGGCAAATGGAGAGGGAGAAGCAGACACCCCACTGAGCAGGCAGCCTGATATAATGCCAGGCTCTCTTTCAGGTTTGTTCTTCCCTCCTTCCTTCCTTTTTCTTTCTCTCTCTCTGTGTATGTGTGTGTGAAAGTTTATAGGATTTCTTTTTATCCTTCAAACTTACAATTTATCAGGAAAACTTTCTAGGTATGGATTCTTTTGCAGTAATCCTTCACAGCATTTGGTGAACTTTTTTACACAAAAGATTCCAATCTCTTCAACTAAGTGACATTTTCTTCTATTTCTTTGGTTAATGATTCTCCATTCTCTTCTGTCAGTCTCATCTCCTAGAAGGATCTGATCTTTTTCTTTTCTCTTGTAATTTCCATTGTTGTCCTGGAGGAATTTCTTGAGTTTTCTCTTTTATTTCAGCACTGACTTCTTGTTTTTACCACCTCTCCTGAGATCTTTAGTACCAGCAACCATGCCAGGACCATGAGATCAGGACCGTGAGATCATGACCTGAGCCAAAGTCAGACAGTTAACTGACTGAGCCACCCAGGCACCCCTAAAGGGCATTTCTAAATAGGAATTTGATCAGAATAAAATGCATTGAGTAATCCCAAGCTCAATGAAATTCATATATAGAGTTCCAAAATGTATGAATTCCAGACTGTTGCTTTTAAGAAATGTTTTTTTTTTTTTTCCTTGTGTAAGTGGATTCCCTTATAGTGGCTTACTTCTTTAAAATATCTTTTAACTGAAACAGAACATTTATCCGGATCTTTCTTTGTTGAGTTACATATATATAGTTTAAAGAGTCATTTGGTTCCTTATCACTGTTATCAAAAAAACAGTCTCCTGTTGCCGCCCCAGTTTTCCATTCCCCAGAGGCAATTCTTTTGGCAGATTCTTTTGGTGTTTATCTCCATATCTCTATATAACATGATTATTTTGCTACTTCTTGATTTTTCAGTTTTAGGCATTATCTATTGATGCCCATTGTGGTTACTTTTCCTGCTTCTGCCACCTCATCCCCACCATACACAGAGTCTCTCTCTCTCACACACACACACACACACACACACACACACACAGAGTCACACACAGAGTCACACACATACATATACACTGTCACACACATGCACATACACACAGTCCCACATACACACAGTCACACACATACACAATACACAGTCCCACACATACACATATAGTCATACACACACAGACACATATAGTCCCACATATACACATACAGACAGTCCCACACATACACAGTCACACATATACATTCATAGTCATACACATACATATACTCCCACACATGTACATACACACAGCCCTGTCACACACATACACATATACACAGTCACAAACATACAGTCACACACATACACACAGTCCTACACATGCACATATACACAGTCCAGTCCCACATATAAACATACACACGGTCACACACATACACGGTCACATACACACACACCCACACACACACACAGCCATCCTTCCCATTCTTCCATCCACCTAATACACCCTAATTCTGATTGCATCAACATTCTGTTTGCCTTGTTATGCTTTTATTTTTTTTTATTTTTTTTTAAAGATTTTATTTATTTATTAGTTAGAGAGAGAGAGAGCACAGGCAAACAGAGAGGCAGGCAGAGGCAGAGGGAGAAGCAGGCTCCCTGCCAAGCAAGGAGCCCGATGTGGGACTTGATCCCAGGATGCTGGGATCATGACCTGAGCCAAAGGCAGCTGCTTAACCAACTGAGCCACCCAGGCGTCCCTTGTTATGCTTTTATAAATGCTTCTCACCTCTGAGCCATATTGCATGCTGTAGTGACTCTTTCTTTCTTATAAAATGTTTTGTATTCTCCTGGAGTTAAGAATTCTAGAAACTAAACTATAATTTTTAAGTTTTGTTCTTCATGATTTCCTTCCAGAAATGCCTTTCTGTTTGTATTTGACCTGGTTGTGTGAACTGCTTCCCTCAAGCATCTGTAATTGCCGGCTGCTCACCCCTGTGTAAGATGGCAGAGTCAAAGCTGACAGGAAACTCCCATGTTTGCAGAAGGTGCTTGTTGACAGGAAGCGTCACGGCATGTCATTAGTCTTGTCTTGCTCAGTCTCTGTCTCAGGCTGATCAGATTCTAGAGAACACTCTTCTAAATTCTCCTGCTTAGAGGGTATAAATTGGGCTGTCAGCACTTACCTTCTACTTCACTGGGTTGCTTCTTGGCTTTCTCTACTGCTGGCTAACACTATCTTTGCCCTTGTAGGTTAAACATATCCCTTTGCCTTATTTTAGTAGGATTTGGGAAGGAAAAATGTTTATGTTTATCTATCTTCAACCAAAAGTCTCATTTTTCTCTACTAAATCATTTACTCTATTTTTGATTCTGTGACTTACAGCTTAGTCATTGATCTTGTTCATAGAATCTTATCAAATCCTTCCTAAAATCTGCTGCATGATCTGCCAATTTTTTTATCTGCCATGAAAGTCATATTTTCAAAGAGCCAAGGCAGATGGATAATAAAGCATAAACTTCTCACATCTAATTCAGAAAAATCTTTAAAGAAGTACTCTATGTGTGCATCTTTCTTAACCTTTTATGTGTCCTTTCCCTCTGAGATGTATTAATTCATAATCACAACTTCCCAGTTTCTTAGTTTAATACAATTTTAATTATAATTTGTAAAACATTCTAGTGTAATTAATATATTAACAGTTTAATAAGTTGTAGTAAAATATTCTTTTTTAAAGATTTTATCTATTTATTTGAGGGGGAGAGAGCACAAGCAGGGGGAGTGGAGAGGGGGAGGGAGAAGTGGGCTCCTAGCTGAGCAGGGAGCTCAATGTGGGGCTCTACCTCAGGACCCTGAGATTATAACTTGATCTGAAGACAGCCGCTAAACTGACTGAGCCACCCAGGCACTCCTAAATTGTACTAAAGTATTCTTTTTGCACATTGAAAATTCTTTTTTTTTTTAAATTTGGTTGATTCTGTTGTCTTCTGAATGGCCCAGTCTATACCCCCCTTATTCTCCCTCCACTCTTTATTCCCACCCACACATATTCCTTTCCAGAGTAATCAAATCTGGTAAATTGTACTTCCTAGTTTCTCTGAAGAAGAAACAAAGTGAAATAGACCTAGGGTAAAATCCTGATATTTTGCTTTGAAGGTAGATCCTGAAATGTTAGATGGTGCTTAGTGCTTATAGGAATTCACTGATTTTGAAAGGGAGGAAGAAACTGGGAAGGGAGGGAGTGGGGGTCGGGAGAAGGGAGGGAGAGAGTGGGGAAGGAAGCAAAGGAAGGGAAAGATTCCTTTGAGAGACAACTAAGCTGCTACCAAGTTTAGGCAAAGATTCAAAACACCACCATGAAGGAAACATTTGCATAAACTTTTTTCAGGACAATGTTTGTGTGAGGTTAATTGCAGTAGTTACAAATTACAACTGATATGTGTAAACCCAGGCACCTACACCACGGGTTAGGCACAGGGGCCGTTTAAAATGGGAAGTCACTGGAGGGTGTGGAGCAAAGCAGTGACATTCTCTGACTTAGTGTTTTAAAAGGCTTATTCCGTTTACTCTGTGGAGAAGAGACCACAGCACCAGCAAGAGTAGGAGGGATAGACAAGCAAAGCCATTGCAGTAATTTGGGTAGGAAATGACAGTGATTTGGATCATGTTGGTGAAGGTAGAAATAGAAACAAATGGGTACATTTTGACAGAAGTGCTGACAATATTTAGAGATCATGGATTGGATATGTGGTTTGCAAGATAGAGATGGGCAAAGGATGATGCAAGACTCTTCACCCACCATCTGGAAGGATAAGATTGTCATTTATTAAAACACGGAAGACTAGAGAAAATGCAAGCTTGGTTTGAGATGCCTGTTACACATCCAGCTGAAGATACCAAATAATTAGCTGTGTATACAAGTCCTGTGTAGCTTTCTGCTTCCCCACCCTCGGGATGGGGCTTTTTTGTTTGTGGTCCCCTTATGGCCACAAGATGGCTACCCGCCTCAACCATTACATCTCCTTCCAGAGTGGTAGCAGAGCAAGGGCAATAGGGTAAAAACAGAAGAGCACACACCAGCATTTTATTTTGGCTTCTTCCAGAAGCCAAAGCCCCAAGAAACAAGGATTTGGATGCAAGTGGTTTTGGGAGATGAAAAATGTGGTGTATTAGTTTCCTCTGACTGCTGTATGACAAACATGGTGTAAAAATGTGGTGTAAAACAACCAAAACGGATTCACTCACAGCTCTGGAGTCCAGAAGTCCAAAGTCAGTATCCCTGGGTCAACATCAAGACATCTGGAGGGCTGCATTCTCTCCAGATGCTCTGGGGAAGAATCCATTCCTTGCCTCTTCTGGCTTCTGGTGCCTGTCTACATTCCTTGGCTCCTGGCCACATCTCTCTGACCTTTCAAGCCAGCATCTTCACTCCCCTCTCTGGTTCATCTCCATATCTCTTCTCCTATGTGTGTCCCATCTCCCCCTGCCTCTTTCTTAGGGCACACCCAGATGATCTAGGATAATCTCCCAACTCCAGATCATCAACTTATGCAAAGACCTTTCTTCTAAATAAAGTAACATTTATTTATTGCAGACTTTCAGATGTGATATCTTTGGATATCATGTTTCGGCCTACCACCTATAGGGACAGGGAAAAAATAAGAAATAAGAAAGGGCAAGTTATGAAACCAGCTATCACTGAGGGTGACTGAAGCAAAACGCACTGGGGAGATTCTGGAACCCAGTCTAGAGCCCAATCTAGAGCACAGCCCTTAGAGATATCCCATCCAGCGAGCAAGTGAGTATTTACATACCAATAACTGACATTCACTGGTTGAGGATTGCTTCTGGGAGGGCTTCAATTTCCTTTACCTCTGGCCTATCACACAGGTGGCACAGAGGACCCCAGTGGCAAGAGGAGGGACTCAGGCAAAGAAATGCAGGTTCTGCTGAGTGCCCCCAAGTGGAAAGTATGAGCAATGCATAGGCACCAAGGACCAGGACTCTAGCTCTCTTCTAAATAGTTCCATGGCTATTATATCTCACGGACCAGATTTTGTTGCATAGCCATGCCTAGCTCCAGGGGAGACTGGCCAATGTAGTTGTGCTTTTAGCTGGACACATTTCCATTCTGAGTAACACTGGACATCTGTTATGGAGGAAAGGGAGGATGGATGTTGGGTGCAGGCACCTATTCAAGTGGGAGATAAGAATGGAATCAGACAAGTGATAAGGATGACTCAGACCAAGTTCTTACCACTGGACAGGGTGAGAAGTGATCAGAATTCAGGGTATATATTGGAGACAATGCCAATAGACCTGTTGTTTTGGGGTTTGAAGGTAACACGAATCTCAGATCATGAGGGTTTGGATCTTGAGCCACTATAGCTGCAATGCCTATTAAAGAGACAGAGTGGACTGGAGTGCCTATAGATGTCTTGTGGGAATGTCAATGATGAATGGTAGTTGGATATTGAAGCTCAGAGCTTGGTCTGTAGAGAGAGATTTGGAAGTTATAAGAATAAGCAGGCATTAATTAGGCAGTTCATTTCCAACATTCAGGAAACAGCATCTTTTCTATTTTCCTAATATTGGAAAAACAGATTTTATCAATGTTTAGTTAATTCTTTGCTGTTAGGATCCTGTGAGCTAGCTGGCTCTAGTTTTAAATAGAAAAGGGGTTAAGTGGCTATCCTCCTTTGTACTAACACTGCAGTCTTCCATCAGATAGACCTTTTAGCAAAAGGGAATTTTAATGGTCCTAGAGATTGGTTTATAGAATCCAAGCTAAGCTATATATAGTTTATTATTAATCATACCATGGTTCTCCATATTAATATGAAATATATCAGATGTATAAGTTTATGGGGATAGTTTGGTTATTTGTATTTTTAAATAATTATAAAGATCACCTGCAGAAAGAGGGTTGGTGTTTGCTAATATTTCAACTATCCTCTTCTATCATTCAATGCATGAACCAAGATATTACTCAGAAGAGGAGTAGTCATTATAGAAAAAGTTTTTAGAAAAAGTTTATCTGTAATAAAGGTATTTACAAGATCTTCCATTCTTTTTAGAACATAAAAACTGTTAGATTTTAGATTTGTATGTATCTAGAATTCTTTTTTTAAAGATTTTATTTATTTATTTGTTTGACACAGAGAGATCACAAGTAAGAGAGGCAAGCAGAGAGAGAGAGGAGGAAGCGGGCTCCCTGCTGAGGAGAGAGCCCGATGTGGGGCTCGATCCCAGGACCATGAGATCATGAACTGAGCCGAAGGCAGAGACTTAACCCACTGAGCCCCTGTATCTAGGATTCTGATAAAATATTGACAGGGACATGAAAGCTATCACATTGCATTTTATTTCTGTAAATGTCTCTTTTTGATGATTTTGATGAAAGCTCTAGAATAAGGTATTGATAAGTACCTGTAAGCATGCTTTTTGGGAATGTCGGGATTTCTACCCCTCCACATTCCAACATTAAACTTAATAACAGATGAGGGAGAAGAATGGAGTGAGGATAAGCCACCATCTTAAATATGCAGTAAAGATAGGCATTATAATGCTGCTAAGTCAACACACATCAATGATGACAGTAAATAGCATTTTTTGGACAATGAGAAAAGTGCTAGAGAAAAGCTATTTTTAGCTATAATTTGGTAGCCAATTTTGAAGGAAGGCAACCGTGAAATTGTGACAGAGGAATCATAAAGTAGTAAGCCTTTCACTTTACTGTCTTAGGGGGAACAGTCAACTATAAAGCAGGCTGACATCACAGATATGTCTATGAAAGTGGGTTCTGGGGCATCTGGAATCTCTCCCATTTGGTTCTATTTAAGTTTCCAGGGTGGTACAGTATTTTATATACAGAATGGGGTCTATGAGCCACTACAGAGAAGTTAAATTATATTGGTATGGCTAAATACATAGTAATATAACTAAGATAATATGTTGCTTCATTTTAGAAGAGTTTCATTAAAATATTTTGAAAAAGTTTAGACCTGATATGATGGCTCCTATTACCCATCAACCTTTTGGAGACTCGTTCTCTTAGACTCTTCCATGTTGCCGAACATAGTCTCCCCTTTCTCTTCAGCCTATGCTTTCCTTTCTCAATCCCTCCGCTTCTTCCATGATGACTTCCATGTTTGTTTTTCAGACCCCTTCTTCTCTCTCTCAAACCTAAGATCCATTTCTATTCTGACATCTCTTACATCCCCAAATGAACTCACTTTGTTTTTTACAGACCTCTTTCTGCATTTCTATTTTCCAGATTGATGATGGGTAGGCTGTCCCTACATCCCCCTTGGCCCAGAACAATCACTGCTTTTTACCTTTGTCCTGGCATAATTGTCATGAGTGCCTCTTCCATGTTCAAAATTGTCCTGATTTGGATAATAGATAATATGGTCACCATAGCCATCTGTCTGATGAAGTTCTGCCCTTGTAAGGACCAGCACGTAAGCCCATACATGAAAGGACTTTGGAGTAACCTACATGTCCATGTATCTTACTCTAACTCTTTTTACTCTGAATGACTCTCTACTTTCCATTCTCCTGTCC